>DVQM01000741.1:0-14842 GCA_018231645.1 Heliconius ricini
TACCAATTGAAGTAATATTTTTTTAACAGATCACATTTTAATTATGGTTATTTAAATATGGTTTCACTAAAGGCAAGTTAACTACACATGTGCATAGTCTTCCTTTTTATGCAAATTTATGTGATATTGTATTGTTTGCAGATGATACTCCTTAATATTTAAAATTGACAGTTGTAGGTGCAATGTAATAATCTAATGTTCAATGCAAACAAAACTAAAGGTATAGAATTTGTACTAATAGTCTTTAAAAACAAAAAAAACATTTTGTAATTAAAGTAGCACTTAATGTTACAGATACAACAATGTTTTTAGATTTAACTAGAAAATCTATCTACGCTTAAGTGGAAATCCCACCTAGAAACACTTGCAGACAAACTCAGTCACAATCGCTGTTGAGAAAGTCAGACAAATGACAGACATACATACTGTCCAACTTGTTTATTTTAGTTATTTTTATAGCATTCTATCTTATGGAATGCTACTAAGTGATCACATTTATACATCTTCATGTAAAATTCTACCCATCACAGTAAAACATGTGGTTGTTCAAAGCACCGCTTTCATTCTACAGGTTAGCAACAGTAGCAACTTCGAGAAATACTAACTTCTCCCGAGAAAAGCTTCGTGTTTTCCCTGAAGTTGTAGGTTTCATTTACTGAATTTTCTTGCTTCATGTTTAACAGTACTTTCCTTTGGCGAATTTGCAGCTCTCTTTTCTCTTTCACTCTTTCTTTTTTATTTTATTATTTCTGTAATACTTTTATCCTTACCTGAGGCTTTATAATCCTTCTATGCTTTCTTCTTTCTTTCTATAGTATCTTGTACTTTATCATCCTACCATTCGTTGCGCTTATTGCTAAAGCCTCTTTTCTCCTTACCACATATCTTTATTGCTGCTTCTTCCATATAATCCCTAAAGTACTGCGACATACTTCAATACTTCTCTCTCCAGAGTCACTGCTGCCTAGTTTCTTGAAAACTCTCTCTTGATATTCTTATCTAATCGGTGGATCTTGCAGCTTCCAGCTTCTTATGCGATATTTTGACAATAAATTTAGACACCTCGCTAGCCGCGCCAACTTTTAAACAGACCCTTATTTTAGCAACGACTAGATATCATTTCCACAGCACCTATTCCTATCGTTCTTACATACCTTGTCTGACGTAGCTGTAATAGCCTCTAAAATTGTAACAAGACAAAAATTTTGACGTATCTGGGTGAGAACGTTTAGGTGTCAGCATGCTCGGATGGTTTCCAGGAGGCACCTCTTCAAATCTTGCTTCCTCTTCAAATCAAAATTCTTATATGTTTTCTAGAAAAGTATTTGTCTTTACTAAGTCTGGTATAACACAAATGTTAGAAAAAGCCTGTAAAGATTTCTAAAAAAGGAAGTAGATTATTATCAAATTTATGTCCTCACAAAAACAATATGAAACAAACAGTCATTTCCTGTTTATTTAGACTTACAAAATCTTATTAGTCTTTGTTAAAACATGTCTTGTTTTATTATTCCTGATATACATTATTACTTAAGCCATATTGTAAAATAAAATTGTTGTAATTAATAGTACTTGGTCGTTTAGGTTTTACTAATTGAGTGTTGTAGTTTCAGTCGTGGCGCTGGTGCACAAGCGTGCGTCTGTAAACGCGACAAATTGTAGGTTCGATTCCCACTCGCTCCCAGGCTTCTACTGCCTACTCTGCACATATACCTGTGCGTATGCACATAGCGGGATACAGCGTGACGAACAAAATCGTGTAAGATACAGTTCGGTCAACGAGTCGTCGCCCCCTAAAACTAGGCTTTCTAAATTTTTATGCACTCAATAAAAAAACCTAAAACAAAGTCTGCGCAGCCATCTACAGATATCTACAGGGCGGCCACGACTCGTCGATTGAACTGTAATTTAATAGCAGTAACAAAATTAATGTGTATCAGTTGCATACAGAGATAATTAAAATTTATAATTTTTGGGATATCACGTATTTAGTTGTATTCCTCCGGGAATCGAACGAACAATAGACACGTTTACAGTGAAACACGTTGCCGCTCCACCGTGACTGCCTTATATGTGAAAGTAACGAAGTTAGTAAACTAATTTCCTCACTTAATTTACATTATGGGCGGCCACGAGCCCTTGACCGTACTGTGAATTCCGTATATAGTAGGGAAGGTAAACAGAAGGTTCTCCTCAATACACTTCTAGTACCAATATTTTAAATTTAACCTTTTACCTTTGCTCTTTCCAGCTCTCACCGGAGAACTTTCACGCCGACTCCATAGCGCTATCTCCCCTTATAAGTTTCATGATACGTCAGTCCGCACGTCTGTTCGAATCTCCTAAACAGTTAGAGACAGATGCGACTGCTTATTTTACAAGATTAGAGAAAAGACGTGCAATGTCGCCAGATGTGGATTTAGATGAAAGTATTAGCGATAGGTAAGTAAATTAATTTAAAAATGAATTTACAAATTTTCCTATTATAGTCGTATATTTAATGTTTGTGTGTGCGATTTGACATTTGTTACAACAGGCATGAGTCAAACACGCGCATTTACTGTCGTGTGCCTCAGATAATTTATACCTTTGTCGGGATATACGGTAATCTCTCATAAGGGGTTAGTGTTAAAAGCAATATTATAAACCTACTTATCGAAGTGGATAAAAGTCCCTCTTAGTGGTATATTTGGGTGTATTTATAATATTGTAGTTATTTGGTATTGATATAGAAATTGCTATTAGATTTTTGCAAATAATACATACAATGAATTTATCTAGCCGTCGTAGTCGATTATAAACCGTCATGAGTAGGTTGTAGTCACTCAAATGCAAGTGGAGTAAAATGTCACTTTAAAACAAGCTGGCATTGTACAAAACTTGCATTGTACAAATCTAGCCCTATCGTGACCTATGCTTGTGTCGTGTTTGCACAAACTAGATCTCCTATAAAATAGACCTCCTTCAGAGGGTCTGAAACAAATTCCTCCGAATGGCATCCGGATGCCCGTGGTAAGTACGCAACGTGAACCTACACAAAGCTTTCCAATTAGAATAGCTCAAGGAATTCTGCTAACATCTAGCCCAGCGCTACGAGCGTGCAGATTATTGACTAAAAAAACATCGGTCGTAGATTCGATTTCCACTCCAGGAAAAATCTTTCAATATTTTCATTTCCTCGCACTGGTACAGCAAAGCGACGCGTTGTCCGCCACTCAAAACACAATGTCCTTAAAATTAGATGGGAAACGCACGTCATAACCCCGCATTCTCACTGCCGACCCTTCTGTATGCGGGATAGCGTGAAGCTAAATAAATGTAATTTATGTATGTATAAATGATATATATTAAATATAACATATTAAGGACAGCCGTAGAGCAGGGGCACAGGGGACTGTAAACGTAAGTGATCGATCCCCACTTGAGGAAATGAAATATTTATTTACATTTACATTTCTTTACTTTAGTCGAAGCGCGGCGTGGCGTTTAGATGCGCCACAAAAAACGAAAATTCGGCGAAAATTGGGGAACGGAGTGTCTTAACACTAGGTTTACTCTGCCTACCCTGCTGTGCACGGGATGCAGCGTGAAGCTGATTTATAACTTACATTTTCAGAACGGCAGCAAACACGGTATACACGTTCGTAGACCGTCACAGGACTATAGTAGAGAACGCAACTAATCCGACCGACACCGCGCTAGCTAAACTATACGCCCACATACAGGCGTTGCCCGACAGCCAACACAAGAGACGGCTCGTCAAACAATTTAACAGGCAGAATGGATATGGTGTGTATTGAGAATATTTTTCTTTTATTTTCTATATTAAGATGTAATCCATTTCTTCCGTACAGTTTTCGAAAATATTTGGAGATGTTTTTTCCTTAATATTTTTATAATTCCTAATCTATCTACACCAAATTTAATAGGCAGTTTATGTATGTATGCATCGACAAGAGTTTTTTTGGTATTTTTTATTTATTTACAAGTTATCGCACGCTTGGCTTGCATGGAGTGTAAACATAAAAATGAATGAATGAATGATGAAATCTTTTTTTTCTGTTCCCGTATGAGTTCAAAGAAATTCTTTCCTGACGCACCTTCATCTACGTACATGCCGAATATCAATTTTCTAAAGTCGATTAGTTTCGTCTGTGCGCTGTCTGTCCTTGACCTCAGCAATAGAAGAGCAATATAAGACTAGCTTTTACATTCGGATCCACCCGCATGTCCCAATAGAAATAAGTAGTATTTGTGTATAATATATACATGATATGATACATGAATTGACATTTTAAGAATCTGATACCTCTGACCGACCGCAAGTACTATAGGTTCTATAGATACTTAAAATCTGTAGTAAAGGTGCCTATTGTCTTTCTCCATAAATAGGCTATCAATTTTTAAAAATATTTTTTCAATACGAATCAGTAGTTCCAGCTTCTTAAAATATTTCACTTTGTAATATTAGTGATAGATATATATTGTATAGAAAATGTTTGTTTTTTTTAATAAGCTTTTATTGGGTTGAACTGTAACAAAGCAACTTATTATTAATGATTGTGGGTTCTATTCATTCTCAGGGGAATGAATTGTCATCATTTCCTCGTTCGGGCAACAAGAAATTTTTGAGTTGTGCCACTCAAAATTATTTCTAAAACTGGATGGTGTCTTACGCACGACGGAGGCATGTGCGATACACCGTGAAGCTTAAAAAATATTATATTACAGGTACACCAATACAAATTCAAAGGACGGGTAAAGTGGCAGGTTCTAGAAGTTTTGGTGACTCTATTAAAAGGCATATATTTAACAAGGGCTTATTAAATAAAACGCCAAAGAAGGGGTCCGCTAGTACTATTAATACTGTAGAAGAGGTAATGTTAAAGGATATATTATTATCATATTGTTAATATATCATGTTATTTGGTTAATATGTTTGACAAAATGTAAGAAATTTGAGTATTATTTTTTTTATGTTGTTATTGTAACTTTTACAAATATATTTTTTCTCTAATATATTTATTTCAAAAGTTGTTATTATTAAATGAGCTTATTATTTAATGACAAATATTTTTTTTTATATTTCTTTAACGATTATTGACATGTTAAATCAATATTTTATTCATAATCGTATATAAAATTTATTTTTATAAGATCGCACATGAATTGGCTAAGGATTTAAATCAATTTTGCAAACATATCAACAATTCAAGCATGCTTGTAACTAACTGTCCATGTGTATGTCACTCATAACGTTACGTCTATCTAATAAATAACTTTCGCTAAAGCTAAAAGCATGCATTTATTACAGAAAACAAAAAATAAAAAACATCAAGACGATAACAAAATCGATGTTACACACAAGAACATTGTACTCAAAAACTTAGCGAATAAAATAGCGAGTACTGAATCGATCGATTATGATTCCGATTCAAGTACATTATCGGATGGTGCTCTAAATAAATCGAGAAAAATGAGTCCTAAATTCGTTTCCGAACCGAATTTAAGTCTCTTGTCAAATGAAGAGACACCGAAAAATACAAAAAAAAGGTTATTTAGATCAAAATTGAATCAAAATACAGGGAAAAAGTATCAAAAACGTGCAATACGCACTACACCTACCTGCGTGTCTTGTATAGATCAAGATTCGGAGGATAGCTATAACAATTTTAATACACCAAAGAAAAATGAACCTACAGACATAGAGTTTAAATTGCATTATTTGACAAGCACACCAGGAATATCGGATTTTGAAGAATTTGAGAATTGTGAAACACCATACATAGTTAATTTTAGAAGAGCCTCAATGTCGCCTATAACGAAGTCTACACAGAAACTGTCTAAAGCGATGCAGGTTTGTTTTGCATGGCTTTTTATGTAAGCATATGCTTCCATTTTCTTTGTGTGTCTCATTTTGATGTCTAATTTTATCAATATTTCTTATCTTTTTTTTATGTGCAAGAAGAGCTCATATTTTAATTTATTTAAATATTTAAATGAAGCTATAATGTAAATGATATTTGAACTTACATTCAATTGTATTCCACTAAACTAGAAAAAACCATGGTATATTGTATTTTTTTTTAGATTCCCTTTTTTACTTGGACACCCCAAGTGGGCTAGGATACTTGGATTTCCATTAATACAGTTCCGTTCCCCACGTTCTGGAGGCAATGAGTATTGTGTGGCGGAACTCAACGCCACGTTTTGCCTCGTTACCAGAGCGAGTAAATGATATTCATTCCCCCGAGTTGAAATCAAACACAGTACCATCGCCATTACAGTGCTACTCCGCCACGACGGCCTCAAGTCATAGTTTTATCATATCAATCGATTTATAGATTGTTTATTATAATATTTACAGGAATCAATAATGACACCAAGATCTCGTAAACCCTTAATAATTACATCAGAACAACGCGATTTACCCGAAACTGTGGAAACAAAGGATATATCAGTAAAGTCTGATATGTATTCGTCGCTGTCACCAAAAAATGATAGTGACTTTGTTTCGTCGGATGATGATATGTCACGATCTACGTTTTTAAGTGAAAGGTATGATTTTCTACAGGTATTTATGGTAAAAACGTAATAATATATTTTTCAGTATTACATTTTTTAAGTTATATAGAAGTGAAATAAAGTTTCCGAAATTTTATCCTTCATAGCCAGGACCTACTGTGAAAATACGGCATTCTTCAGTCATCTCATCTTCTGCCATCTGAATTCGAGGAATTGAACCACTAGTATAAATAAGCACTTGACAGAGCTTATCAGAGTGATATAATGAAAATTATTAAAATAAAATCATTGCCGTAAGTGGGAATCGAACCCACAAACATCACGCTTTCAGTCAAAGTCAAGTCAAGTGCGCTACGATGGCCATCTTATATTTTATATTTATTCTGAACTATATTCACGTAACAATCTTTTATTTTTAGATCCGCAAGCGTTTCGCTACGTATGAATACTCAACCCAGATCCGATTCCGTACCCGATATAAGCCCTCTAAGATCGGGCATCACTCGATTCGTACTCGATAGCCACGAAAAACGAAAAACCGAAGACCTAAACACAACACTATGCGAAGAAAATTTAATACCAAAAATTAAAATTACTCACGACATGACTAATTTGCAAACTAAATCCCTTACTGAACCGTTCCGAGAATATTTATTAAGTAGGTCCGTTTTGACCGCGACGCCTATTGATTTATCGATTTTAAATAAATCAGATGATGATAAATTAACTGATTCTTTATTGTATTGTCTCGATGGTAACGTACCATCGGATTTAACGTCGTCTATAAGTAACTTAGCTGTTGATTCAAGTCTATCCAATTCAAGGTCTCCACTAAAAAGTGTCAATTATTTAAATTTAGAACTAAGTCCGAATAGAAAGAGATGTGCGAGCACTTCAAGTACAACAGATAACAAAAAAATAATGATAGAAAAAGAAAATTTTGAAATACGTGAGACTGATCTGTAGGATGAACGTTTAAGTGCCTTTTACGAATATATAAAAAGTTACTCTCAATTGCGGTATGATTATTTTCATATACATATTTTTTTATCTATATTCTTATAATTTAAAGTAGTATTTACAAATTGTAAATGCCTTTTTAGTATTACAATATATTGAATTATAATAAAAACATGCTCATAATAAGTCTGTTGTTTTATTTTGTTTTTATTTCCGTAGTAAAGATATAAAATTTATCAAATAATGAATATAACAGTGAATATTATAAGAATAATGCACGTGAGGTAACAGTAGAACTGACAGCAGAGACGGTAGCAGTAATTAACAAATCTTCTCGATATAGTTTCTTTAGTATTGCTGAAAAAAAATTGAGTTTTTCAAGATTCTAATCAAAATTAACCATAAATATAAAAGTTATGTATTGCGAAAAAAAAAATCTGTTATAAGTATTATAAAATTGAATATGTTACGGAAGTAGGTAATATATCAGATATACTATTTCAGTTATGTACGGTTATATTGTATATATCAACGATATTCGATTTTTAATAAATTTATTTTCCAAAGATCTCTTCTGTTATTGACAGCTGTTTTGTTCTGCTAAATTTATTTGTTAACTTTTTTTTGTGGTCTTCATATTTGAATTATCGCAATGTTCTACTAAGTACTAGTGTATGGGACCGGCCATAAAAAATAAAAGCTTATCATAAATATTCTCATTTAAACTGCGTAGTCTGAATATTTGTATGCGAATTTATATTATTAGATATTTGTTTTAACAATATTTATAACAAAAGACTTACAACCGCTTAACAGCCACTGATTTCGATTGTGCCCGAGGTTTAACACTAGCAGACCTCTCTTTAACATATATTTTTTCTTTCTTTAAAGGTGGTAAAGAAGTACTCCTTTTATTTCTTTTTAATATTAAACTTCTACTGATTGAAGGCAAAGGTCTAAATTTTTCTCTTTCTATTTCCCATTTCATCAATTCCTTTATACGTTCTTTTTCGTACTCATCTCTTCTTTGTTTCTTCAGTAATTTTTGTTCTTTTTTGTGTTCAGCTATTAATTCTTTCAAGGCTTTCCTTCGTTTGTACCATCGACATATAGGTGTTGTTTTTGGTTCTGGTTCATAATTCGATCGTTTACGCACTTTCCATATTTTAGGTTTTTCTAAATATTGAACCGTTTGATTTTGATTGTATTTTGGTGGCTTATAGTAAGTTATAGTCACTGGTGCGGGAAGGTTTCTCGGTTCTTCTACGTAAACCTGGGGACTGACAGTAGAAAAAGTTATATAAAAAATTACATAATTATATAAAAAATACATTATATTAGATATATATTTTTAGAGTAGTTCTAAAATGACTGTTAAAATTGGCAGTATGTATAATCAAATAATTTACACTAAGGAGAGAAAAATTATAAGATAACAAAAAATATTACTGAACAATTGTTTTTTTCTTGCAGCCCGGACATTTTTTGCCGGGTCTACAGGAACACCGCTTTCCTTTAGTCGATTCTAATATTTTATTGATCATTTGCACATTTTTGTCTCTTCAGTAATTTGCTTGCTTGTTTTGAAATTTGAAGTATGAAATATATGATATATTTGACAACACGAATTGCAGTGTTATATTGACTTAAATAAAATCAATCTTAAATGACATTGGTTTTATGATTAAAAGAAAAAAAAACAAATAAATGTATGGAAATTCGAAAGCAGTAGTTTAGTCCTAAAAAATATGTTTAAATTATATATCTCCAAAAAAGCGATTCATTATTGACGTAGCTCTTGATACAAGTGACGCATCTGATTTTTATGGAGAGAGACAAGGCAAGGAGCCGCCTATAGCTCCGTGTAACACCAGAGGAGCTAAAGGTGCGATGCCGGCCTGTGAAGTGGATATAAAGGCGCTTTTTAAAGGTACCGAATTTATACAGTTGCGTGACGCGTGGAAGGAAGTTCCTATAAAACCGTACAGGTGGCGGATAACAGGAAACAGTTCCCCAGAACATTCCCCATAATAAATAAAGAAAACGTAGTGAGGAGACGTTTTTACGGAAAACAAAGTATTTCGGCATAGAATACTGTCTGCTCGGGAAGCCCGTATGATAGAGCTTTTGCAAAAAGCGCCATGCCACACTTCATCAAAGGCCTTGCCTCAACTGCCAGGCCTTCTCCCTTGCTTTGGATAGACCCACTCCCTTGCTTCCGGGTCGGGCACATATGAACGCTCTTCCATGAAGCTGGGTAGTCCCAGATTCGCCGATTGAGTAAGAGTGCCAAAACAATCGCGCTAGCTCAGGAGTATATTGACGGAGTGCTAAAGGTAGGATGTCACTTGGCCCGTTTTACTTGTGGATGTCCAAAGAGGATAGAGCCCGCCCAACAGCTTTTTGGCACGGAAACGAACGGAAGCGAAGGTTGAAATTGATGATTTCTGGAGAGGTAGCTCTCGAGCTTCTCGCCTATTATTGCGATATGCTCGGACATTCCTTTGGAAATTTGCCACATAAAATACCGGGAGGCTCGGTTATACTTCCTATTTGAAACCTTCAGATCCTTAATAACCAATGTCTATGTCTTGTGTTTGCTAAAGGCAGCAAGACCTATCAGACCTCAGCTCATCAGGCTGTGACTTGCCACCGAATTACTCTACAGTGCCAGTATAATATTCCATGTCCTGTAGAAACTTCAGTACCAGGTTCAGGTACCAGGATCATCGGAAGCGAACCGCCATCCACCCTCAGGATAAAATAAGTAAAACATACGCATCCCATCCATTATCATACCATCCCAATCTGCTGACTTGACATTGACCTGAATCTAGTGACAGGCGTGACAAGTTACGGGTGTTTTACGACTACCATGTGAAAGATAGCATAAAAAAATACAGCTTTAAAATGTGTAAATTCGTAGCTGGCGCCGTTAATAACAATTGTGTATAATATTTCGATATTCCAAAACATGATCGTATAGTTAATTTATATACTTATTTGGCTATATATAAATTAATTTTTATGCGTTAAAATTACAAATTCTATTTAGTCGCAATTTAAACAATAAAACAGTTTTGTTGTTTTTAATCAAAGCTAATTTATTATTTACAAAAGACGACTTTGACGTAATTGTAATAAAAATTATCTCGGCAAACTTAATAATAACCTTTATCTTATCAGTACGGAAACGTTTAACTGAAGTAGGTAGGTGGGACCCAGATATTTTTTTACATATTATATATAACATTTAATTAAAAGGAAATTTCATAAATGAAGCTAAAATTGTTATTATAAAAATAGGGGAAAATGCTTGATTAATAAACATTATAAGGCCTTCGTGGCCCAGAAGCACAAGTGTGTGACTGTAACGTAACGTTTGTGGGCTCGATTCCACTCAAGAGCACTCTGGCACTAAAGAAAAAGCTCGGCGGTTGAGTTCCACCACTTAACATGTAATGCCTCGAAAAAATCGGCGAAAAGTGAGGAACGGAGTGTCTTAACAGTAGGTTCCCTCTGCCTATCCTGCTGTGTGAGGGATACAGCGTGCTGCTGATTTATTTATTTTATTTATATTGAAAAGCGAAAATCTATACTATCTGTGATACTTCTATACTAATATTATAAATCGGAATTTATATATAATTGAACGAGCTAACCTCAGAACTATTAATTCTACAAATATTAAGCTTAGTTAAGTATGTCTAATGGCACACACAGAAATTAAAATAAACGATCCTTTCTTATATAGAGTAGTTATTTGCTTTTCGTGTTTGTCCAATGTAGGGCAATTAAAGTTACCAGCAACTTCTTACCACCGTCTAGCTTAGATACTTTTAACCTCCAAGGATACATTAGCGTTTATATTTTGTTCCGTCTATTATAGAGAAAATTTCTGAAAGTTGTTCGGTGTGACTCCACCGATATAATTATTCCATGCATTCTGGATACAAACTATTAAATTTGCATAGTAAGTCAAGAATTTCCCACAAGCATGTGCAAAGTTTTAATTATGTTCTTCTGGAGATTTTTTAATGGAATTTTAATATCGATGATATATAGCGAACTTTGAGCATGAAGGTAATTCATAAAGGAATGTTGCTACGTCTTAATTACAAAGTAAGTCTCCGTTCTAGCAAGGCAAGTGCGGCGTTAAGTTACGCCAGCCAACATATATAGATTAATGAGACTAAGAAAACGTGAAGTCATAAAAATATTTATTATAACATTTTCAATGAATTAACTTATTTAAAAGAAAAACCAGCTTCACGCTGTATCCCGCATACAGCAGAGTAGGCAGAGGGACCCTAGTGTTAAGACTACCGAATTATAGAGGCATTGGGTGATGAGTGGCACAACTTAACGCCGCGCTTTGCCTCGACACCAGAGCGGAGAAATGAAAATATAAATTTAAATAAATATTTCATCTACCCGAGTGTTGTTCAGTCACAGTTTATGCCCCTGCGCCACGACTAACGTCGCCTCAATTAGATCGTTTGTTCCTATTAATGATAATAATCATAGTGCAATAGTCTGTAAAGATTTACATTGGGATTGCTTTTATTACAAAAAAAATACAATTAATCAAAAATATATATCTGCCTTATCATGTTGTTGTTGTTTTGCTTTCAATCTAAAACATTTGCAATGCTCTTTGCAAATTCCTCATTACCGGAACAATGCTTTGGAAATATAAATTTAAATAACCTTAGAGCTTTAAATACAAAAAAAAGTATAATTATAGAAACAAATATGAATATAAAAACTATACAAGGATTTACCTCGTTTTAGAAATAATATGCCGCTTTCTTTCTTGATAATATATTTATGTGCGTACATACAATTTTATATAATTAAAAGTAACTTTTATATTTCACAACCTATTGACAATGATATCACACTTATTACTTATTTAATATATTTACATCTTCAATAAAAATATTTATAAACTGATAACACAAAAATAGTTGACTTTCGAAACTAAAGTGAATCTTTGTTCAGTCTATCTAAAGTAGGTACTTAGCCAAGCAATTGCATTTATTTAGAATCATTTGTCTCTATTGTAACGTATTAGAAAATAACAATACTAGGTTATTATGTGATAAAATACGATACATAACACTCGTTTATCACGTTCCTTTATTAAAACTGGGTAATCATCGATGGAAGACGCGAGCTTTAAGTAAAATAAATATTTTTGATAAAAAAATATATATTGTTTTTTTTTTTTAATTATAATAAAAAAGTAAATAATTGAGATAGATATGTGTCGCATAATTAATTGTGTCAGAGTGGGTGTGATGAATGGGATTTTTCGAAATTCAGCAACGACGTTCGCGATACGCAACTTTAGTGTACGGTGTCAACATTATGTAAGTATTTTTTTTATTTTAAAATAGCATCCCCCTAATAACTAAAAATATTTATATTAGTTAATTAAATAGCATAAAAGGAATAATTATATTAATAAGTGGTTGTCTCCTGCAACTTCGTTTACATGAGATTCCATTACCACTCGTTGTTACTAAGTAATTTTCATAATTTTCCTTCCTGTATATTCATATCTAACTATGTTTACCAGGTATCTAGAAGTTCAAAACAAATCATAGCATATGTGTTACTATTGATTAATAACAAAAGAGTTTTATCTAAATCTGTTTTTTTAGTTTTTGCATGAAAGGCGAACAACAGACCTACAGTTATCTGTCTCTCTATAGAGACAGATAAAAAATAAAAAATATATGTTTTTCGCCTAAAATTATTTTTCAGTTTAAACATTGTCATAATTGTTCAAAGTTGACCACTTCTACAGTTTTATTATATTTATAGACTTATATATTTGTAAGATTTGTAATAATGATAAATTTAATATGATATATATTTTTATGAGGCTAGTCCTGGCACAGCGGCTTGAAGTGTGACTGTAAAAGCGACTGGTTGTAGGTTCGATTCCCATTCGAGGAGATGAAATATTCTCTTTAATTTATATTTCCATTTCTTCACTCTGGTGTCGAGGCAAAGCGCTGCGTTGAGTTCTGCCACTCAACACGCAGTGCCTCCCGAAAAAGTGGGGAACAGAGTGTCTTAACATTAGGTTCCCTCTGTCTACTCTGCTGTGTGCGGGATGCAGCGTGAAGTTGATAAAAATATATATTTTTAAGTATTGGTAGGTATAATTGTTCGACTTTGATCTCTAGCAATAATAATGTAAATTATCATAATTTTGATAAAAAAACATATTTCTAGCTTTGGTTTATGTAGTTTGTCTGTAATAGTAAAGTTATTCGAATTTTATATTGAGGCGTACTTAAGTACGTTTGAGGCCACTGGCCGGGGCACAAGCCTGTGACTATAACGCAACGGTTGTGGGCTTGATTCTCACTCAGAGGAATTGATTATTGTTTATTCATATTTTCATTTCAACGCGGCGTTTATTTCCGCCTCTCAACACGCAATGCCTCGAAAATGGGGCAAAAGTTTAGCCTGCTACATGCCGGGATACATAAAGCGGAACAAAACTAAGTAAACTGGTAATTATTGCAGACCGATACGAACGGTATTTACAAATTATTTTTAATAAGAAATAACATAAATCTAATAAAAACAATATATTAATACTAATAATAAACATAAAAAAAAAAACTTAAAACGCAATTAATACAGAAATAAAAAAACAAAAAGAAAAATATTCATTATAAACTCATACAAATCCCGAGGGCGCTGTCTAATGAGTTAAAAGAATAAATTATACAGTGTCTTTTGTTCTTGATAAAAATTCAAAATTTATCAAGCTCCGAGGTAAAATAATCAAAAGTCGTAACGAATAAAAATAATTAACACAGTTCACAGTTTACAGAGGACGCAATCGAATTTACGTTCTCCCTTATTACAAACAGAATGTTGAAGAAAGAAATACAATTTTTTTCGTGTTTGAATTTGTTTAGAATTTTCACAAGCGTGCAGCTTTTTATGAACGAACGAACGAAACGAACTGAACTGAGCGACTTTTTGCATTGAAAGGAAATTGAATATTATTGAGTTCGTACCATGAGAGTAAGATTTGAGAATTTATGAGTATGTAAGGTATGTTTGTGTATAAAAATATACTAAATAGATAACAACCCGCAATGACTTGAGTTCAGAAAAAAAAGAACAGAGAGTCTTGTCCTTCAAGTGTTCGAGAATTCCGACATGGGCCAATATGAACGTGCTTAACTGGGAAGTATTTTCTTACAACCTATAATTTCCACTACGTCTGTGAAAATTTCTATGACAAAACACTATTTAATGAATGTATTTATTTCATAATTTACTTATACGTAGGTCTAAGTCTCGTTATATATATATATATATA
>DVQM01000742.1:0-14841 GCA_018231645.1 Heliconius ricini
AAATTTAAGTAAATATTTCATCTCCTCGAGTGAGAATCGAACCCACAACCAGTCGGTTTCAGTCAGTCACACTTCGTGCCGCTGCGCCACCACTGGCCTTATTATATTATTAAGAAGTGAATAAAAAAGCAGACAAACATGATTCTTGAAATATTTTTCAATAAGGTTAATAAACACGCTTCTCTAAAATAGGAGAATTGTTGAAAATAAAAATGACAATACCAAGACACAACAAATGTAAAAGAAGAAAGTTTTTAAAAAAGTCACTGAACCCATTTTTATTTACACACATCGTAAGCACAGAAAAGATAAGCACGTTTTCCAAATTCAACAAACCTAAAGCAAAATTTTTAACTAAAATGATTCCTTTTATTTTCGTATCTATATTGTAGTGTCTCACATGCAAACTACTTTGCATGCAACTCCGTTCAAATACAATATAGCTAGTAACTAGATTATTTACTAACGATATTTGCAACGATAAAGCCGTCCCACTTGATGCCTCTTGCCAAAATATAAATATAGTAAATTTATGCTTACTCACGAAACTTTAGCGTATCCAAATTTTTAGACGCGCGAAATAAGCTTTCGCTGAATACATGAATTGATTTGTATAGCATTAAGTGAATAAAACATTTATGTGTATCAGAAGGCTTTGGAACACACGGGTTTAAATATATTCCTTTTTTTTTGTTCTTCACGCGTCATACCTATACCTTGTACGAGTATGTGTTAAATAGGTTGGTGAGTTTCATTTTTCTGTTGAAGCTGGTCATGGCGCAGCGGCACAAGTGTATGGCTGTAAACGCGACAGGTTGTGTGTTGGTTTCCCAACTGAAAATATGAAGTAGTTCATATTCTCTGGTAGGGAGGAAAAGTGCGACGTTGCGCTTCGCCACTCAATATTGCCTCCAGTGTTGCCTCAAGAATTTGGCGGAAAGTGGGAAACGAATGTCTCATAATTGGAACTGCGTGTCTTAATAATGTGATATCAAGTTCCCTCTGCCTACCCTGCTAATTACAAAAGCAAACTTAAAGAAATATATTACAGAGATCTTAAAAATAATAAGATATTCATATAAAATATATTATTTCATAATATAATTGGACACTGTAAACAGATAGAGAAAAGAATATCTCTTAAATGTGATAAAAATTAGTCTTTCTATCGCATATTTTGAGTATAAAAGTTGCAGGCAGGCAGGATTTAGTCTCGAACCAATCAATAGAAATATATACTTAAAGTTGGTTTTCGTATAAACACCCAATTCAAGATCAGAACCAGCAACAGATTTTATAGTAAAATCCGCAAACCTCACGACGGTCGTCCTAAATAATGAAATTTAATTAATCTAAACTTTGGTAGCAAAGCGTTTCAAATTTTAAGATGGCTGATAGTCTCGGGAGAGTGACAAGCCGAGTCATTATGGAGGGTACAGGTAGAAATTATTAATGTTTTCACTTAAATCTTAATACAGCTTAGTTTGTAAGAGCCCTCTACTCTTATGAAATTAGGGAAAACAATATTATATGATTGTACTTAGTATTTCGGACAATTTTAATAATATACATGTTTTTTATTTTATTTAATTTAATTTTAGTATATTGTCCAGGCTAGTCGTGACGCAGGAGCAGAAAGTCTGTCTGTAAATACGACTGTGGGATCAGTCCCCATTCCCTCTACGGACGGCACGGCAGCACGGCGTTGAGTTCCGACACTCAACACGCAATGCCTCCGGAACTCGGCGATTCTATGAACCGATTCTATTGGTTATGAATCAACAGGCTTATTGTCTCGGAATTGTTAGCAACTATTATTCCCACATCACGTCAATCGTTTCAATCTTATTGAGACCAAGGCTACCTCGGGTTTTTAGATTTTCCATGTGACCACACACACGCGGGTGACGCCACATATATCAATATGTTTTATAATAAAGGCATTCAAAAATATTATTCTAATTAATTGATACTTTTAAAAGAACTCTTGGTATATTTGTTCTTTGTATACATATAATTTGTGTTCGTTCGTTTGAGACGAAATGAAAAATTGAAAAGCCAACCGAACATCGTCGTTGTGGTTATTTTTCAACATACTTTGTATTTTATTTGTTTCGTAATTCTATTATCCATGTCGATTTCGCCTGCAGCCTTATCTTGGCGATGTAAGTATGAAAAATTCAATACAGTCTTATTATTTAAGTATAGAAAATACTAAACTCAATTGTTAAGGCCATCGTGGCGTGTTGGCCAAGTTTGACAAGTGATGGTTGTAGGTTCGATTTTGTTTGGGGGAAATTTTATATTTAAATTATTTTCTTATCATCGCTTCTTTTAAACAAAGTGCAATGTTAGCTTCACGCTTATACTGCATTCAGCGCAAAAAATAGAGGATATCTAATAAAAGATAATTTTGCCCCACATGCCGCCTAATTTTCTAATTGAGTTAGAATTAGTTGTTAAAATGTGGAAAAAACTTACTAACGGCGTAAGTGCTAGCAACTTCTGGAACTGTTGCTAGCGAATATAACACATTATAATAAAATTATATGTTTAAATTGTATGTGATATTAATTATCGTATAATATACCGAGATATTATTGAGTTTTCATATTTCTAACCTAGTCGGATCTGAATCCCCTCTTGGACACCATCCAAGCGCTCTAACCAATTAAGCTATACGTTCTCATCCCGGTACAATGAAATTTTTATACGATTGTTACAACTTCTGTTAGCTACTCTAATTGGACATAGAGTTTGGACAAAATCCAGCTACCTTCTTTAAAACAAATCTATATTTCAATACAATAGTGTAGAGTTCCGCCACTCAATACGCATTATATCGAAAACTAGACGGCACGTGACAATAAGCGGAGTGTATTAACACTATATTCTCTCTACCTACGCTTGTATTAGCGGGATACAGCGTGAAATCTACTTAATTAATAAATAGAATACCGTGTTACTAATACGCCTAATAAAGTTTATGAAATAAATAAAGTATCCATCCATAGGTAGAAGTTTGTGTTGAAAAATGAAAACGACACGCCGCCGGCTTTGCTTAATGTCATGTTCTGGGCTTAATGCGCCACATATTTCACTTTTCTCTCTTCGTCTTCAGTACTGTTTTTTACTTTACTTTTAGTGAACTATTTTGCAAAAAAAAACATTATGTACGCTCTTTTTTGCAGGAAATGTATATATACATTCGAACCAGCGTTCTTTGGAATATACAACAGGGAATACATTATTATTTTAATATACTTTTTTCGTTTCACGCTGTGTACCGCATGTATTAGGATACGGAGAAGAAATTTAGTGTAAAGACACTACGTTTTCCACTCTCTGCGGAAATTTTAACACATTGCGTATTGAGTGGCACATTTTGAACGAAAACGAGGAAATGGAAACAGTTCATTCCTCCAAGCTGTGTAGGTTTTTTTTTGTCGGCTTACATCGTCGGCCTCGAGTATATAACTGAGATATTTTTTTACCTTCACGTTGTATTTCGCATCTAGCTGGGTAGTCGGAGAACATCTGGAGTTAGTTTCCATCTCCCGATGAATTCTTTAGGCATTGCGTGTTGAGTGACGGAACTCCACGTCGCGCTTTCACTTGTTATCAGATCCAGGCAACACTCCGTTTCCACACACAAGCTCTTGCCACTGCGCCATTTACGACGAACTATGATACAAACACGTACATAATATAAACAACCTAACTTTGTATATAGATTGCTTAGCGTCTAGATCAGCTTAGTACAGATAAAGTTTATTTAATTAACACGTTTGCGAGACACCTGTAGTGACTTTGAATTGAAATTCACTTTGTTTGCGCCTTAGTACTTCCGGTATGTCTGTACTATATATTATTAAGCAAGTTGCTTCCCGTCAAATAACTTAGCGTTAGTCGTATTTCATTTAAAATTATGAGTATTTAATTTAAAAAATAAATAGAAATTTTCACACTGTATCCTGTTTATATGACAGGATAGGCAGAGGGAACCTGGCGTTAAATGACTCAGTTCTCCACGCATTGCTCAATTTGAAGATTGCGTATTGGAGTGGTAAAATGCCACGCGGAGCTATGTATTGTCACCAAGGCGAAAATGAATGTTGATCATTTCTCTACGTGAGAATTGGAACCATAACCGTTTATAGCTAGATAATAAAGCAGTTTTTTTTAATTAAATGCTATAGTAATTGTATGTGGACCCTAAAAGAGAAAATTAAATATCAAATCAAAAATTAAATCAGCTTCACGCGTATCCCGCACACAGCAGGGTAAAGGGAAAGCGGGAACCTAGTGATAAGACCTTTCGCTTCCTACTTTCTGCCGAACTATGGAGGCAGTGGCAGAACTCAACGCCACGTTTTCCCACGACACCAGAATGAAGAAATGTAGATATAAATATTCAGAGAAAATTATAGAAAACAAAATTGAATTTAAACACAGTTTCCATGTATGAAATGGTTTAATAATATTTATTACTTTCAAGTAACTTACACAATGCTACTTTCCGCTATTTTAGCTATTTACATGAGTGGTGTTACTCTCTGTCAATACAGATTAGAGAAACTTGTTCTCTGAGCGGATAACTCAATGAATTCGAGAATGAACTTCACATTTTTTATTATATAGTAGGCTCAATCAGTAATGTTAAGGTAATCATGTTTTGATCTGCGCGAGTAGAGAAGGGAATGTTTCTCCTAGTGGAAATCGAACCTGAAACCCTCCAGTTATAGTCAAATGCGATACCATTAAGCAATGATGGCGTGTACCATTTAAAATCTTCAATATTTTAACAATATTGATCTATATATTTTTGCAAACTAGCAGGAATAAGTTTCGAAATTGCACTTATCTATCTGTGAATTTCTTATAAAGTAGTAAAACATAAACTTGGTTTTGCCTTCATTTTTTTAATATCACGCTGCATCCCGCATATGACAGGATATCATTATTCCCCACATTATGAATTTCTATTTTGTGCACTTTCAAAGTTGTAAAAAGTAAGCTTGGTTTTGCTTATCTTTTTTAATATCACGCTTTATCCCGCATATGACAGGATACATAAACGGAACCTTGTAATACTATTCTTCATACTCTGTCCAGTTTTCAAGACTGCGGCTGTCAGAATCGCGTGTTGTATGGCGGAAACCAACACCGCGCATTTAATTGTTACCAAAGAAAAAAAATAAAAGTAATTCATAATTCAACGTGAACTTAGCTATTTTTATTGTACAATACGATATTTTTATAACTCCAAACGTGTGAATTACATTTGAAAATATTACAAAATTATACCGTTGCTATAAAATAAATACATTAAAAGTCACGAAAGTAAAAAAGTCCATAAGTTACTTTTACACACCTTAAGCAAAATACAGTAAAGTAAAGTATAAAAGGGGCAAAAAATAATTTCTTTTCTTTGAAATTAAAAAACATTAGGCGAAGCGTGTGTTACGTCCATAGCTTGATGAAATTTGCATTCATTAGGGGAGTGGACCCGCGTGAGTAAAATGTCAACCGGTTTTTCTTTAAGAGCCATCGTAATAATGAACGAAGGGCTGTATATTTCAAAACTTGTGTGAAATCCTCTGGGAATATGATTATAATATTACTAACGTCGTTCTGTTGTATTTTGAGTGAAGTAACTTTAGGGGCCGTCGTAGCACAGTGGCACAGCGTCTGATAAGCACAATTGTTGTGACTTCGATAACCGTTCGGTTAAATGAATTAATTTGATTTTGTGGCGTTAGTAAACGCAAGAAATAAGACTGTGTTGACTTCAGTCGCACGCAATGTCTCAGAAATTGCGCTACGTGGGAAACGGAGTACCTAACACTATGTTTCTTCTATCTACTTTCTATAGGCTAATACGTACTCATATAGATATATGACTATAAAATGTATATACTTTCTGTATTTAAATCAGCTTCAAATATAACTTTACTTGCTTTTAGTATAACAAACGTGTGTCCTAAAGCAGCCTACATAATCCAAATCCACTTACAATATTTGCTTTAACTTACCAGTTTTAAATCAACAAAACAAAATTCCAACAATCAATCACGACTAAAAAATATTCAAAAACTTCCACACCGTAGTTTTCAAAGTGTAAGGCAAATTTAGCGAAGTTTAATTCAGAACTATGACAGAAACTCAAACGGGGCCCCTAACCCCCTTAATAATGAAGTTAGCAAGTCGACGTCCAAGATGTCGCCACGGATGGCGAATATTCCAGCATTGTCCCATCTGAATATCTAGACCTGGCCGACAAAATTAACATACAATTTACAATTAGATCTTAAAGAAGAAAGATATGTACTACAGTTCCACTTGTGTAATTAATTGTACTATATTAGTTAATTTTGACGAAATGCTGAAAAATTATGATGTTTTTTAACTTTACGTACGCTAGAGTGCGTTGGCACTATGTTCCTTCTTAAACGCACATACCAGTAGGAGGGTAAGCAGCAACCTAATGCTCACAAACTCCATTCCCTATATTCCTTTCAATTTTCAAGTCATTACGTGTGGTGGAACTCAACGCCACACCTTGTCTTCATAGATATATCATTCAAATACAGTTTTCACTATTCTAACTTAGCAAGCTTCCCTTAACAACTAGTGTTTGTTTTATTTCATCGTTATATCAGTAGTTGTATACAACAATAATACTACAAAATAGATGTTTTATTAAATTACCTAGAAACGTTAGCTTTCAATGTATGGATATTGTCTTTAAAATTATAAGAAAAAAAAAATGTGCAGTACAAGCGGGCGAAGCCACACAGGAACCACTAGTATATCATGAATTTAATCTCAGGTAAGCCCGTTATCGTTGTTTATTAAAGTCTAACCAAATTTAGTTTTGTTCATCATATATATACTAGCAGAGACGTCAGAGAGCTAGGAATAACTGAACTTTAAAATAGCCAATCGATAATGTATTTTCTATAGTCGTATTTTAAGCGATGTGACAAATGTATTATAAAATAAAATCAATTTTAACGCCATTTAAAGTTCAGCCTTCTTATAAGTATCACATCTCACTTGTTATATAAATAATGCTTATATTATGTAGTTGTAACCAGAATTATCTATATTAACTATGATTTTCCAATAAAAAAAAAACTCACAGATAAACAATAAAAATAATTAAAAATAAAATATAAATTAAAAAAATATTTTTAAAGATAAGCTTTCATTCAAAAAGTAAGCTGTACTAAAATAGAAACAATAATTTTATGAAATTTCAAAATCTTGTACAAAAACTTCTTAGAAAATTTAGTTGGCTGAAAAATAAATACTAAGGTATATATGAGTATAGTTATTAAATTATCTTATAAATACAAGACTCCAGTCTCCAGACTGAGTCGTCAATTAAAAATGTAGAGAACACGTTATTTTATTAAAATTAGCTAAAAGTGGAGAACAGAATATTTTACCATTAAACCCCAATTATTTAAAATATCCAAGAGAAACCAACCAAAAGTCAAGCACGAGAAACCTAACATCACCATTAACGAAACCCGGCTATCAGTATAAGAATTTATTGCATTTCCAAATAAATTTTAATATCTATTTCGCATCGCACAAAGACCTTTTAGATGGCGACGGAAATTGCTGCATTCATATTTTACCGATAAAAATTTCGCTTTACAAGGCTTGCCGTTCAATGGGGGACATCGTTTCAGTGAGTATAAAAAGTGCGATGGATGGCCATTCGTCTCGTTCGGGTATTTCATTTGTTGGCTGTGCCACCGCTCAAGTCACGCTTTGTGTCGTATCCAAAAGAAATAAACATAATGGATGGGATTTATTGCAGTAATTGGATATAATTTGGAATAGAAATATGATATCAATATTAGGTTAGGTGACTCTGATGAATTTAGTGATCGATACAAAGAAGAGGGAATCATTTTGTATTGAAGAGAGAATTATTTTTGAGGATATAAATTTATAATTTTCCAATAATTTACTTAACCAAGTAAATATATATTAAGCAACAATAATATATTGTTAGAATGGAATTTAATATTGAACGCTATTATAACATGAGACCAATCGTGGCGCTCAGGCACAAGCGTACGAAGCGAAACAAGCTAAACGATGTGGGTTCCATTTTTACTCATTTCTTCACTCAGGAGTAGAGTGGCGTTAAGTTCCGCCACTCAAAGCCCAATGCCTCCAGAATTTGGCGGAAAGTGGGGAGCGGGGTCTCTTACCATTAGACTCCGTCTGCCTATCTAGCAGGAGGTCTGCCTATCTACACGGGATACAGTGTGAAGCTAAAAAAAAAAAGACAATATATGTAGTATTGAATTTAACTATTGAGGCCAGTCGTGGCGCAGTGGCACGAAGTGTTACTGTAAAACTGACTGGTTGTGGGTTCGATCCACTCGAGGAGATGAAATATTTATTTCAATTTACATTTCCATTTTTTTGCACTGGTGTCTAGGCAAAGCGCGGCGTTGAGTTCTGCCACTCAACTCGCAATGCCTCCAAAATTCGGCAGAAAGTGGGGAACGGAGTATCTTAACCCTAGTGTTAAGTTTCCTCTGCCTTCCCTGCTGTGTGCGGGATACAACGTGAACCTTTTTTTTTTTATTTAACTATTATTGAACGTAACTAAATCATAACATGCTATTAGCTAATCTACTTACTGTTTTTGCTCTTAATAGGTAATTGCTTGCTTAAGAAATCGTAAATGGATTCCCTATAGAATTTACCCTCCCTTATAAAATTTAATTGTGAATATACTTTCATTTAATAAACCTGTAAAGATAATATGATGATACAGGACACAATAGTGGATTAGATGTGAATTGACTTGAATTTGCATGACTGAACGCATTGGTTGTATGTTGAAATCCCATTCGGGGGACAAAATTTGATATTGTATTTTTGGGGTCTACCATCTACTAGGTCGAAAGATTATATTGACAAAAAGTTCACAGCGAAGTGTATGTTCAGAAAGAAGATTAATTACGTATATGATGTGAGTGTGGAGGTAAATCTATGTAAGTAACCTATTGTCTTTAATGTCGAAATCAGTCATAAGAACGCTATTGCATGTGTTTATAAATTCTATAATTGTAACTTTTAATTATTTCTATATTTTTTTGTTGTACAGGCCGTGTGACCGTGTGAGCACGGCAGGGTGTGGCATCGATACCCACTCTAGGAAATTAAATATTTAATATTTTCATTTCTCCGCTCTGGTAACGAGGCAAAACGAGGCATTGAGTTCCGTCTATGCCTGCAGAATTCGACGTAAAGTGGAAGTATCCTAAAATGAACGGAGTACCTTAACACTAAGTGCTCAGGCTATGTGTAGGATACAGCGTACAGCGTTTAAAAAAACAACGTGAATTTTATTTTTTACTTATTAACATAGTATTATTATATATATGAAGACAAACAAATATTAAATATGCCGTATATAAACATTATACGGTTATACGGTGATTAAATCACAGAACTCTTCCGAGCTACGCCGTTGGTTCAATAAATCCATCAAATGCATTTGCGTTATTTGTCAAAGTTTTAACGTCGTGTTGTTTTACTCGTATTTCTATTAGAACTGACAGAGCTTTCAGCGAGTTTTATTTTGTACTTCCAAAGCGCGTTCTACAACTTTTCATAAAGTTACATATTACAGGACAAATGATTTTATATATGTATGTACACAACCAACGGAGGCTTGATGTTACTTTGTACTGCAAAATAAACTTGTATACTCCTTTTAATATCAAAACATGGTCTTTAATTTTATTGTATAATGATTATTTTTTTTAGCTTCAAGCTATATGTCGCTTGTAGCAGGATAGGCAGAGAGTGCGTGTTGAGTGAGTGAAAAAATAATAATATTAAGTATTTCATTCACTTAAGTGGGAATCAAACCCATAAGCGCGATGCTTAGTCATACGCTTGTGCCACTACGCCACGATTGGCCTCTATCATTACATTGGGTTTGTATAAATCTCTTAAAGGGACCAACCAGCAAACAAAAAAATATATTTGGCCTTATCTTCTTTAGGTTGATTTACTCTTATGATACGAGAAAGTAAATAGCGAATAATAATATATAATACTTACATTATTTATCATTACTTCCCGTGTTGGGAACATACATGGTTATTTTAGCTTTAACGTAGTGAATTTATCGTCGTTTCTTACATTTTGAGAGATGTCAGAACCTACTAAAACATAGACATATTTCTAATTTATGCTCATTTAAATAATATATTGATGAAAATATTGGGCGCTTATTCGAAGCAAAGTAAGCAGATTATGTAAAGATAGTAAAAGGCTCAACCAAAATGTGTCTTAAGCGGGAAAGTGTAATGAGGGGAACACATTTTTTATTGCTAGATTCCCATTTCCAAAAAAGATCTTTATACATTGAATTTCATATTAAACTAAAATCTCAGGGCCCAAAATTTCAGCTTTAATAAAGCGATATAGGCCTGGGGGCCCTGGTATCCTGGGCAATATGGTAATGTAACATTACATTGTCATCAAATATTTTGTTTCTTCTCTTTTCAACACAACGTCAAAAACTTCTTTTTTTAATTCCCTCCTTGAAACAATTTTATACGGTTTTAGGCTTTATACGGCTGCTGTATGCGCTACATTTATTATTTAAACGTGGTGTGTGGCATGTCAAACCGGATGATAATATATTAAGCGTTAAGAAATGTTTAGACGTATTTGTAAACATTCCAGTTGCAGAGACTTATGTAAAGTGACTTCTTTTGTATGGAATTCATTTTATTTTTTTTTACAATTTTTTTAATTTAATTTTCTCTCAAATTTCCATAAAATTCTGATAAGTAAACAGCAAGTGTTCAAGTCTTAGTGACTAAACTACACTAAATATTTCTTATCATATCCTCATCATAAGGTAACACAATTTCAAAAGGTTCAAGTTTCGACGGCATACTACAAGCAAGCTTTGTTTGCGCTCCGTTGAGTTATGGTCCCGCTTCGTTGATTGTAATCTATTAATTCTGCTGCTGTTTATCTTCGGGATGTTTAATTGAATTGGGTCGGTGAGGCCATGTGTCATATATATGGAGATTTGTAGATAGTGCCTAGCTTGTTGTGTGTGGAATATTCATCGGATACCGATACTGGTGGAAAGATGGATGGTCATATATCCCATTGTTTGATATTTCTTTTAATGTCTCTTCTGTAAACGTAGTTTCTGACCTGAGCTTCTTTCATATAAATGTTACCCGTTTTTAGGGTTAAAACAGCATCATTAAAGTATATTTAAAATATCTGTTAAATAACAACCAAAAATAAACACACTTCTTGCCAAGTAAATTAGAACAATATTAGCATGAAATAGGCAACTAAAATTAGATTTTAAGTTTCAGTCTCATTTCACTTAGTCATTTTACACAACATTGAATTTTAACGATGCAGATTTCTCTCAGACATTCTAGATTTTCATAGGTTTTATACTAAAACTGTAGGCAATTCAATCCTGGAAACTCCTGTGGCGCTACTCCGCAGAGACGACCGACACGTCTGCGTCATTAATTGAAACAAAGTACGTAACTCAATTATTTCCTAACGTCGGACTTTCGTGCTAAACCTGCTGACTGAATTCACTTCATTTGACGGCAATTGTATTACATACTGGGCGGTTTTTTTTTTTGCTCAAATGACTTGAGATATTTATCTGAGTTCTCTTTCTTAGTTATGCTTATAAAAAATAAATATGAAATATTCTGTTCTTTATTTTTTGAAAGCACTTAACTTATAAACACGAATATTCCCTATGTATTCTTAGTTCGAATGAAATGAATGCAGTATTTAAATATTTGACTACGTTGGCAAGTTAAAGGAATGACTAGTCCAGTCATTCTTTTCTTTTCTTTTTCACATATTATATAAATATAGAAAATATATCTATATAGTAACATAAGCCTAATTTTTAATAATGTCTTAAGAAATATAAGGAAATGACGAAACGAAATATATATTTCGTACGAATAATAACAAAACGTACGGATCATGACTCAGTAGAGTAAAAAATAATAAACGATAAAAACAATAGTCTTTGGTAAAAAATTAACCCATGAGACAAAATTTAATTTTATATTTCTTCCAAAATTCCAAAGCCAAGACTTAACGTCCGTTTCTCATTGTATTTAAGTATTTAATTCGGCGGGGTTGAACTTGTTAATCCACTAACAAAAACGTTCTTAGGTCTGTCAACGCAAACGCTAAGTTCGTTACCCAGCAAAAGTCACTCAGAACAATTTGAGGCCGTTGTACCAAGATTTATAGCACTTCTCTCCATTATAGAGTCGTTATTCTTCTCAGACAGATATAATAGCTTTGTTTAATCAAAATTTTAGTGCAAGTATTTCCGCCGACAAAATGTAAATTTTTGATGGAAGACGTATTTATAATATGTTTTGGTGTTTTTTTTTGCTATTTTTTATCGTTAAAAATATTTTTAATTTTCTGCTTTTAAAATGAGATTTGTAGAACAACGTAGTAGGATGTTATCGTGACAGTGATAGGTTTAATTCCGATTTGGATGAATGGTTGTATTTATAGGTCAATGATATTCGATGTTCCCAATCAATAAAAGTGCTCAAACTTCGGCATTAATTATTAAATTGCAAAAAATATGCTCAAAAATTCAGCAGAAAATATTAAATTGCAAAATTATTTATATAATTGTCACATTTTCTTGAAAACTATATGCCAAAAAAACGCAGTAAAAATAGTCTAGAAAATAATTTATAACGATTTACGAGTGGTTTACATTTTGAAAAAATACTATTTGAATTTACTTTTGTGTTTAGTATCTTATTCCATTTACGGGTTTGTTTTACGTTAATTATTATGTACATCTATAATCATCTGAAAAAGTGATTAAAACTATATTTTAACAACTAATATAATACATCCATAAAATTATAAGCCAAAACTCTCGAAACATGCAGCATTATGAGCTTCTCTAAATGCATTTCGTCGCACCTCTTCAAGTTCCAACTTGGATAAACTCGTTAGAACAAGAATGTGCTTGTTATATACTTTAGTAAAGTAGATGTGACTGTACCATCTTTTATAAATAATAGCATCTCCCAAAATTTCTTGTGTAATTTATTTTTTTAATAAATATTTTATCACGGTAATAATATTTTTTTATTTTATTTATACCTGGCAAACAGACTGAAATTTAATTTTATTCAACATATTCAAGATGTCCAGAGAAAACTCACTGATACAAAATTGCACTACGCTCTCCAATTTTTTATCGATTTCAGACACATTTATTGCTAGCTAACTTGCTGCTCTTGGACTTCATAGAGTCCAACTTTAAAATTTATCTAATCAGAGACAGAAAAAATAACATTTTTAAGCATTTAAATTGTTTTCATTGATCACTGCTTTAAAAAAACTCTTAAAACTTATTTAAAAAGCTTATATTTAAAATGACATTTACAAAACGCTGTTGATAAGTAAAGCTCACTTAAACAAGAATTACTTGCCAGCGTTTTTAAAGTATTTAAGCTCATATATGTAATTGCAACAAATATATTATAATAACTTTCCACGATTTCAAATGGAAACCGGTGATTTCAAATGAATAAATTTTCATTTTGATTTGATACCTTATTTATAAAGGAATTAGGGTTATTTACATTGAATCAGAGCTGTATACAACAACAAGGTGCTTAATTTGATTCGCACTAATTTTATTGGTCTGGATCTAAATTGCATATACCGATATACTTATTTGTTGCTATTTCTACTTATTGTTGTATTGAAAAATGTTTTATTAATTAAAAAAATAAGTTATTAGACGCGGACAAATGAATGACAAACACACACACACACACACACATACACACACACACACACACACACACACACACACACACACACACACACACACACACATACATATATATATATATATATAAATGTATGTATGTATGTATATATACATTTTTTGTCAGCAGTGCGGATCGAATTTAGAATTTGGATTGGTGTCGTTACCAGAGCGAAACAATGAATATATTTAGTATTTAATTCCTCGAGTGTGAATCGAACCTACAATCATGTCGTGCTTACAGCTTGTGCCACTGCGTCACGACTGGCCTCGACAAATAACTACTAATAACTACTAATCTACCTAAACTAAAAAACTACTAATTTCACTACTAATCTAGCAATTCTATCTAAATATATATCTACCCGCATAAAAGGTATATACGTATACTAGGTAACCTAGTGTTATTCCTAGTTGGTTGCATAAAATCTGACGCCGACTGCGATAACACAGGCCCGTTTTCAATTACACGTAATTGCGGCTTGTAATAGCGGCGCCATTTTGTGCTGGAACGTTAAATTATGTTTATTTTTTCTTCGCTAACGATCGTTGTTGTCTTTTGATATACGGCTGTGGTGTAAATTGACTTTGTGTGCTTTAGTCTAGGTTTTTTTTTATTATATTTTGTATTAGTTGATTTTTTAACGCCCACGCAAATGTAGGGGTGTTGTAAGTTTCAAGTGTCTGTGTATGTGTGTATATGTATATCTGTCTGTGGCAGCGTAGCCAGCAAGCGGACCAACTAGTTTTGTTCTAGTTTTTGTTGTTAAAAGGTGATTTAATCAAGAGTGTTTTTAAGCCATGACTTAAGCACTGTTTTTCTAGTTGATGAGAGAAAACGATCAACTTCTACTAGTCTGATCTTAGCAATATTGCCTACATATTGTAGCTTGATCTCACTCTGCAATAAGCTAAAAAAAAAAAAATTAGCTTCACGCTATATCCCGCACACAGCAGGGTAGACAGAG
>DVQM01000743.1:0-14839 GCA_018231645.1 Heliconius ricini
AAATATTTCATCTCCTCGAGTGGGGATCGAACCCACAACCAATCGGTTTTACAGTGACACTTTGTGCCACTGCGCCACGACTGGCCTCAAATAGGCCTGGCGTTAGTAATTGAAAATTTGTAGGCTTAATTGCATTTGGTGTAGGAGAACTTGAACGGTATTAATGAAATAAATGGTAAAAAACGAATGTATGCTGTTTTGAGAAAATGTGAAATGAAGTGTCTTAACACTAGATTTCCTCTGTCTACCCTCATGTATGCGGGATACAACGTGAAATATTTTTGTTTATTATAAATTATTACATAAATTGTGTAAATTTGTAACATTAGTATTTAGTAAGAGGATTTTTTTTAAACGGTCGAAGCCGCATGTGTGTTCCTAGTTTGAAAAAAATGTTTAACTGCCAATTGATTTACATGTCTACTATTTACACAACGATCACTGTTTACGTATGTTTATATAATTAATTATTCAAGTTCATTAGCTCATACAAGACAAAGGCACTGTTATATTATATTTCAACTTCAATGAGTTTGTTTAGATGATGTCATTTGTGTTATACAAACATCTCCTGTTCTATAATCTATATAGACCACTAGATATGTGCATTAATATGAATATATATTTATATATATCTACTCAATCGATATTTATATGGTTAACATACATTTAAAAAAATAACATGGAAATTTACAAATACTTCTTTCTGTAATGTACCATCTAATTTTACCCGTACTGGTTTTACTAGTTTTAAAATGTAATATATTATGTATCTACAAAAAGATCTGAAAAAGGTCGAAAAGCATAAGTTATTTAAAATAGGGTTTCCTAAATTTATTATAACTTGTACATAAAAATCTTTTAGATTTTAACCTAGCGTAAGACTTCCGTTTCCCATATTCCAATGAATTTCCGAGGCGTTGCAAGTTGGGTGGCTGAACTCAGCGTCGGGCTTTGCTTTGCCTCGATGCCAGAACGTAGAAATGACCATATTAATAAATAGCAAATCATTTCCTCGAGTGGGGATCGAACCCATGACCGTCCGCGTTACACCGCTGTGCCCCAGCGCCACGACGGCCTCTGCACTAAATGTTATGTATTGATATTCATTTTCTATATCAATAAACGAATTATATTAGTACCGCTTACAGTCACACATGCTACCTGACAATATGTTTTGTTGTAATTTGAAATGTTGCACTATTATGGGAAAGACAAACACACTACATTCCCAAACTCGGCAAATCAACCCTCTTTTAATATGCTTCAGTGCACTTTAGACATATGGCGATATCCACCGTTATTAAATTTGAAGTGCATAAAAATTATGCATCTTACATATATTTTTTTGTATTTTTTAATATGGATATGAATGTTATTTTTATTAAATTTATTATTATATATATTAATTGTTTATTTTATACGTAAAACGCTCAATTGATAAAATATTTCGTACATTTTGCAACGGCATCTATGTTAAATAGATGAAACTATAATAAAAAAATATTAATATTGAAAAAAATATTTAAAAAATACTATTCTATTTTAAATATGCCAAAAACGAAAAAGTTTAGTTATAAAGAGATAGGTAGCTTAAAAAATTATATAAAACATAAATTTAAAGCTTAGTTATTTTTCATTACGACATTATTTCGTTACAGCCTAACCAAATAGCATTACTCTCTTTGGAACCTTATTTAGCACCTTCAATATTTTCAAAGTGCTAAATACGAAATGGGCGTAGTTCCAAACAAGATAATCCCATCTTCCCTAGAACGGTATAGAAACCAATGAAAAGGGTCCGCACTATGGATATTGTTATCTGTTCAGCAAGGAACTTGGCACGTTAAGAAAATATTTTTATTTTTTTATATTTTATATTTATTTTTTATTACATTAAAAATAGCTCGATATCATCTTCCATTACATTGTTTAGTGAGTAGCAAAATTATAGAATAAATAAATCAGCTTCATGCTGTATTCCGCACACAGCAGGGTAGGCAGAGGGAACCTAGTGTTATGACATTGTGTTCCCGACTTTCTGCCGATTTCTGGAGTTATTGCGTGTTGAGTGGCAGAATTCAACGCCGCGCTTTGCCTTGACAAAGTTCGACAAAATTAGAGAGTTTAATACAGTAACTAAGCATTACAAGAATAAGAGCAAACACAGAATGGTAAGGTATTTGAACATATATTTTTTTAGCTTTGCGCTGTATATGCCGCACATAGCAAGATAGGCAAAAGGAAACTGGGGACCTAGTATTAAAACACTCTGTTCCTTTTAAAACACTTGTGGCCAAATTTTCGAGGCAATGTGTGTTGAATAGCGGAACTCATCCGCACTTTGCTTAGTTACCAGAGCAAAGAAATAAAAAAAAATATTCCCCCGAGTGGGCACCGATCCCAAAATTCACATTGGGGAATGAAGTCCTGGCATTTAGAGTCGCACACGCTTGTGCTCATACGCCACGACGCCTTCAACACATATTACATTTGTTTTCTGTAGTTTCTGGGAACCTATTAACCTAGTTCACTCAACACTTCCCATTATGACACCTCGTTCCCTACTGTCCGGCGAATTCTAGAGACACTGCGTGTTGATCGGCGGATCTCAACGCCGCTTTGTCTCGAAGTGACTTCTTTTAAAATTTTGCTAACTTTCAAATACACTTGAATGCCATATGAAACTGAATTCATTCATACATACATCTCAATCTCGGTCTGATTAACACAACGCTACGACGCGCTTGATCTATTATCAAATTTATATAATGATCTACTTTTGATATGATGTGATTGTTATTCAATGACAACAATCAAAGAAAATTGGTAGTATCGAAAAAAAAAATGTTTAGATCCTGATATTTTTTTAATTATTATGCATTTGTGTGCCCAATTTTCAGCAGGGTAGGTAGAAGGAGCCCAGTGCTAAGACACTCCGCTCCCAACAATTTTATTTTATTTTAAACTCAGCTAATTTAAATTGAATAACTTACCCTTCCTAATATGAATAACTCACATACAAACTCTTTAGTTCTTTCTATTACTCGTAATAAATATTTCTTAAGAGTGTTCGTAATCTAAAGTATTTAGGCGAAAAGGACCATTTCATTTCGATTTCGAACTTCCTGTTCATTCTTGAACATTCGCTCAACAAAAGCGTACTGCGGGCCGACCTTCAAAAACTTCGACCATTATAAAGAGGACAATACCTAAAACCTTGGTCGCATCACAAAGAGCAAGCGATGCTCCTCAGTTCCTTGTCGGTTTTGTTTGGAAATATGCCCATTTTAATTACATTAAAGGGAACATAATATGAATGAATCGTTCTGCTACCTGAATGAATAAACTTGTCGAAACTGAAGAAACAAGTCGTGGCGCAAGGGCACGAGCGTGTCGCAGGTTTGATTCCCACTTGAGAATATGATATTTTTCATGTTTTCATTTCTTTGGTATGGTGTTGAGCTCGGCGTTAAGTCCGGTCGTTCAACACGCAATGCCCCCAGAATTTGGCGAAAATTGTGGTACGGAATGTTTTAACACTCTCTTTCTCCCTGCCTCCCCTGCTGTGTGCGGGTTACAGTGTGAATCTAAAGCTAAACTGCCAAATAATTGAGAGAAAATTGTAAACAATGTGTATTACGTAATCAGTTACCTCGAGTTTCCATTGTTAAGAAGAATGTCAAGGAGCCAAGAAAGTTTGGGAACGTCTGTTGAAATATTTTTGTATGTAATACCTTTTCTGGGAAAATATTTCCCTATATTTGCATTTTTGTTGTGCGGTGAGAAACGTATTAAACGTATTATTATTATTAGTCTGTTTAGTAAGGTGTAGGTTGTAATTCTAGATGTTATTAAATCAAGTTATTTAATTCACATTTACATATATCCTTAATGTAAAGAGGAAAACTATTTTAGTGCTACCACCATGAAATACTCTCAACAACGAACTAAGAATTCAATAAGTACTTAAAGTATATTACTTTTTATATCGATTGATGTGATTTTTTATATTATCTGATACATATAATATAAAAATCTTCTAAGTTATTTTACATCTCTTATATATTTAATAAAATTCAATATTCTGATAATTAGATTTTTAAATACTAAGCTAAATACTATATAAAAAAAACAGGAAATACATCGTCTTAAAAGGTCACCCATACTGTTCAAATTTTAATTTATACAACAGACTAATAATAGCAGGTCTAAACAATTAATTTAGATCTGCTATTTTTATGATTCTTATAGTTCTCTAAAATATTATGTCAACGGAAACCACGTCTAAAATATTTAAAATATATTTCATATTATACAAGTGGCAGTCATAGCGCAGCGCAAACAAATTGTGGGTTCAATTCCCACTCGAAGAAATGAAATATTTAGTATTTTTATTCCTTCGCTCTTGTGTCGATTCAAAGCGCGGCATTGAGTTCCGTTCATTCCACTTGCCTCTCATCACGCAATGCCTCCAGAATTCAGAGTAAAACGGAAGAACAGAGTGCCTAAACAATAGGTTCCCCATCCTAACGATAAAAACATAAAATATAAAAAAATATCACACGAATGTATGCTAAGGACCTCCATACAAAAGGCTAAATTGCGTAATAGTACCCACGGCTGTATTGTTCCAGCGTCCCAACACTGAAATACAATTGCTCTAGAACTCTTGTCTCTGGAACATTAACAATTTTGCCACAGAAAATTGCTTCGAGAATTACTGTGCGTTTCAAATAACGTGCGACACCTTCTTTCTCGTTATTAGGAACTTAACCTTAGAGGCTAGGGTATGTTTTATTTGTTACAATAATAAAATGTAAGGACAATTGTTTATATAGGTTTTTATGAGTCTACTCGAATAAAATATAAGTTTTCTTATTGCTTCACTCTGTATCCCGCATGCAGCAGGGTAGGCAGAAGAGAACCAGTGTAAAATTTGTTACTGTTAAGACACTTTGTTACCAAAGTACTCCCTTTCTGAACTTTCCGCCGAATCTGCGTGGTGGAACTGCACAGATATGAATGCTATATTTGTGATACGATTTCAATAACTCTATTACGTATTTATGTAGTTATCTCCTTATTTTACAGAGCATGCTCAGTGTCGCCTATTTTTAACAACTAATCGGATATACCCACATAATAAACTAAGCACATCTCAAGCAAAAAGTGTACTTGCAATTATAACGTGTAAAATCGTTAAGTCAAATAATGAACTTGAACTATTTTCAGAGTGAAAGTGGAACTTGGCACACATCCATATTATCTCTATTCTTCTATCGGTGAAATCGAGTACGACGCATTACTCAATATTAAACTTGCCTCTGTGAAATGTCATATGATGCGATATAGATTAATAAATAACATCCAAAAACTTGCATATTCAAAAATTAATAAGGCAGAGCTACATATATAAAAATGCTAGAATTTTTATATAAAAAAAATAAGTTGATATTTAAAACAATCATACAGCATCATATATATGAATTATTATATTTTCCTAGAGATGTGAAGCTCTACATTTTTAATTAGAAACAAAGATATTTCTTCGACGTTTAAAAGAAACCTAGTATACTAGTTATTAATATTTTATTTCTTAGTATGGATTTCAATGTCTATTATATTGATTGTATGAATATAATTATAGCAATTATGGCAGCATTAAGTCACAAAATGCTTTTAGATATATTTCCGTCGACTTTCTCTCTTTTAACAAGTTATTGTATGTAATTACATCATTTAAAAGAACTTATTATCAGCATGTCTTTGTATTATATATATAATATTTAACCCTCAAATGCATTTACAATTATTTATCTTTTTCTTATTCACTACCAACCAGCTCGACTTTTGGGCGAGTTAGCAGAACTAAAAGTTGTATAATGTGATACATTTTGAATGCCAGAAGTAACTTTTACCACCAGAAGGTGATTATATCGTTTCTGATTCAAGATAATAAATATATTTTCTATTTGTAAATGTAGAGAAATATATCAAATATATTTTTCTATATTTTTTTGGATTAATTGTTGCCATTATCTAAAAACATGAATTATAGAGGCCAGTCGTGGCGCAGCGGCACGAAGTGAGGCTGTAAAACCTGGTTGTGGGTTCGATCCCCACTAGAGGAGATGAAGTATTTACTTTAATTAATATTTCCATTTCTTCGCTCTGGTGTCGAAGCAAAGTGCCGCGTTGAGTTCTGCCACTCACCACGCAATGCCTCCAAAATTCGGCAGAATGTGGGGAATGGAGTGTCCTAACACTAGGTTCCCCCTGCCTACCCTGCTGTGTGCGGGATATAGCATGAAGCTAATTAATTCATTTTTAATGAAAACGATTTTAGCTATAATTAATAAAACAAGAAAAATCCTTACAGAGGGTCACTTTTTAAACCTTGAATATATAAGTATGACCATATTAGCATCCTGTCTTAATACATAAATTGCGCAAGTCATTGCATCAATCAAACAGGTTCGTCGGTTAACCAGACTCATTCATTACTATGCAGTTACAAAGGTTGATTGACCGGCCGCCATATTGGCCGCCATGTTGGCACGACTGTCATGGATACGGTTGGTATCCATGTAACCGTTGCTAACTTCACGTCAAAGCAGTTGTTTATACGTGCGGAGTACGTTACAATGTTTTGAATGTTTGGTGGTTTATTCGTGTTGTTATGAATTAAATATCGTTCTTAATCAATGAAAATAACTGTATTTTTGTGATTTCTTATTATTAATTGAAAATAATGTGTCAAATTATATGTTGTGCGTGGGAGAATTATTATTGTAGTGAAAGTGTGGTTATGTTGACAGTTGATTCGTAAAACCAAAATCAAATCGTTGGATTGTTTCCTTTCTTCATTTTTAATATTAGAAAATGAATCTTTTATTTAATTTTTCTATATTATAAACAAACATGGTAAATAATTTTTAATACAGTTTGTTTCCTTTTTCAATTATCTACTTAATTAAATAAAAAAATCGCTCTAATACTAAAAAAATGTAATAAATTTCTTTTACTTTCTCTTGACATTATATAATATCCTAGATGCTAATGCCTATATTAAGTTTTTTATATGATAAGCATATAAATAATTTAATTGCGAATTTTGTTACTCCAAAATTCAAGAAACTGATATGACCCTGTTATAATGATTTTGAAACGACAGACCTCCGAGCCCGGTCTTTGATCACCTTCGGTTTTGGTTGTGGCCTCAAAGGAAACGATTATGTTACCGCGAACTTTCTAACAATATAATATTACGTATAATATAAGTATACAAAAACATCTTTAAATATTACAATGCTATAACAGTAGTTATGTGAAACTAGATTTATATTCAATGCATAGGCTATATTACAGAAATATGTATTAAGTAAAAAAGATTAACCCTTAAGAGAAACCCTCGACTTAAATGTTATTTTACGAGAATATCATTATGTTATTCTTAATATTATACAAATGTATTTATATATTCAAACAAATTTTATAACAATAACTATACAGTACACGCTTAATAGTTTATTTGCATAAAAAGTTTCTACATAAAATTAAAATACCCTAGAGGCTTATAGCTTTCAGGCGACATGCGATCTAATAGGTCAGGGTCAGTCTTGTTAATTTACTTTAGACTGGCCTGTAGTTAGTTTACTTCACAATGGATTTGCGGCAATTTAAAATGAGTGTAAAAGTGATCATTTAAAATGAAATTAACCTATTCATTAATATAGAAACTCAACGAGGTTGAGCTCCGCCACTAAGTTGGCATCGTGGCATAATAAAGAACTAGACGATATATCCTGCCCTTAAAATTGAAATTATATATGGACTAATAACTATAAATAACTACAACAATAATAGGGTAAACGTTTTCATTAATTTTCAACGTAACGTCAAGATCGCGTGTTTTATCGCCATGTGAAAAATATCTTGCGACCATCAAACACAAACTAGCTGTACTGTCCAGACGTAATTATCGTTTTTATTAATTGACTCGTGATTTTTTGTTATTTTTAAATACAATTATTATCATAATAACAAGAAAATTATTCTTCACGCGGGCAGAGGGAACCTAAAATCTAGTTTTAGTTAAGACACTATGTTCACAATAGAATAATTCCGTACCCCACTTTTCGCCGAATTCTTAAGGCGTGTTGAGTGGCGCAACTCAATGTCGCGCGTTGCCTCATTGCCAGGACGAGAAAATGAAGATATTATTAAATATTTCATTTTCCAGAGTGGGGATCGAACACACAACCCACGTTTACAGCCCATGTTTGTGCACACCACGATAGCCTTACCTTTTTATATCTTGCTACTTCTATACTTTTCTTTAAATAATGTTTAATTTGTAGAGAAAACTTGTAATTACGTTCTTAGAAATAACAAAATATAATTAATTTTATTTATGAAGAAAATTGCTTTCTGTTATAATAATACTTATAAGAACATAGGAATAGGATGTAGGTACTTCTTGTAAAGAACTGAACTAAACTGGCTGTTCAAATGTTAATATTTACTACAAGCCTCCTTTCTAAGTTGGAGTCATTGCAGATAGAATGTCATTAAATTATATATTTAATTTCAAGTCAATAATAATCGGAAACTATTTGAGTTTTCGCGGTCGCTCAGTATGTAAAACGAATCTTAAATTGTTTTTACGAAACGAGTGGTGTCAAAATTTTCATTAATTTAAGCAAAATACTGTAAAACAAGGACTGCCTGCAAGTTCACTTGTATCTTTTCTATTGGTCTTCGGCGTTTTTTAAAATTTTTATGGTACTTTAAATGGATTTTTTTTTAATTTAAATTTTTAATATCATACTTTGATACATTATTATACCTTTCATTCAAAATTAGTTGTCAAAACACTAAACACTATTATATGACGTTTAAATGTTACATCATACGGACAAAAATGCCTTACTAGCTTCCAGAGGGCAAGAGCCACCTCATCTAGTTTCTTGCCATAACTAGCGCACAATTAGATTTTTTCTCTATTCCCAAGTTAGATTGCGACATACTGCCAGGAAACTTATCAAGACAGATAACCCACAGTTTTCAAGTCTCTAAATCGATTGTAATGATCTAAAAAACTTTATTTTCATAAAATTTTACTTGTCATAAAGTGATACAATAATTTGTATTCACAAAGTTATTTAAGATATAAGAATTTTTTAATTTATAAACCGAAACGTGAAGGTTTTTTTCAAACGATCCCAGCTACCCTTAAATAAAGCACCTGCTACCTGCTCGGCAACTTTGCATCTGACTCTAGGCCAGTTAATACAATCTCGGATTTTAATTTGAACTTCAAATATATTCTTCTTTTATTATTCGACTGAACAACACGAATGTTTTTGTTTTTTTTATATAAAAGTTAAGTATTATTAAGAGTTTTTCTGCTATATTTATTTATATAATAATTCATAAAATATATTTGGGTCTTTTTTCTTTTTGCAAGTATTGATTATATTTGTACAGTAAAATAAAAATAAAATTAAGTTAGTAAGGCCATGGGTGGCGCAGAGGCATAAATGTGCGGCTGTAAATACGACAGGCTGTGGGCTTGATTCCCCCTTGAGTAAATAAAAATAAAAAAAATCGCCCTGATGTCGAGATAAAGCGCGACGTTGAGTTCTACCGTTTGGCGAAAAATGAAGAATTTAAATTTGTCAAGGGAACCGAATATCTTAACGCTTAGTCCCCAGATTCTCTCTACCTGTCCTGGTATGAGCGCCGAATACATAAGCTAAAAAAAATTATTGTTAAAAAAGTCTATATTATAAGAATAAATGTAGGTGTACACAGTACATAATATGTACATGCCAGTACATACACATTTATAGAATTTCTATAAAAGGACCGACCTTTTCCTCAATATTTAACCTAACGTTAAACGGCAAAGTTTACTTACTATTCTGTTTCTTTGCGGAGTTTTTCTAATATTTAGTACATGATAAAGACCAAAATACATAGTTTTATTTTATCTAAGAACAATCAACTTTCAGATAGCTTTGAGAATCACAAGTTTAAAAAAAAAATTTGCTCTCGTGAATTGAGTTAGTGATGTGAAATTTTTGTCACGAAATACTCAGATAAGTTCATAAAACGTTAAATGAAAAAATATATTTTTTTATAATAATGTAAAAAATATGATATTATATAGTAATGTAATTATTTGTATTCATCTAAACAAAATGGCAACGATTTAAATTTTTTAAACTCCCATTTTATACATTTCTTTATATCAGTGGCTCTTATCAAGAAACGTTATCGATCCGGCAACTTAAGCCTCATTAGTGCGTTTGCTTTAAAATCAGTTCATTTTTAATTTTCTTGTAGTATAGTTCTCATGCATAATTAGTAAATATTTTAAAATATTAAAATCATACGATTTAAAAATTAGTTTGGAACTAAGTTTCCAAATAAATTTTGACCACAGCTGGACAATGTCGTGCATATTACTTCGTCATAAATCACGTTTCAATACGACTAACACGTAGCACTTTTCGCATGCCGATCACGAGGCCAACGCGTCATTTAAAATCCATATAATATTTGATGTTTGATACTTATTTAAATTTAATAAATCAACTTTACGCTGTAGCCCGGGCACAGCAAGGTAGCACATAGTGTTTCCAACTTTTTTCTATTTATGCTCATTAAATTTACGTCACGATAAACAAATCTCAGTCGTGCGTACATTTCAAATAGTCATATCAGGCGTCACTATCTTATCAAATCAAGAGATTGTACAAATGAGATCAGATTCTCACAATCACACCGTCGCATCCGCCGAAGGTAAAGACTGGGCTCTTGAGGTGTCTGGGGTCGTATCGAGCCCTACCAGAACATAGATTATTGTTGCCAGCATTCTACACGCCGACGCCACAACGAGTGAACGTCGAAAGGAAAAACGACTCACGTAACTATCGTTCGACTGAATAGCGTGCGCGTAGTCGATTGTGACGTGCAATGCCCAGGGCCCGCGCCCCTTCACCCCTTGCAGGGCTATGGAGACCCTCCTCGACAAGTTCAAAAAGGAGCAAGGGGGGTTACGCAGGTCCCGATCCGTCCGCGCTTCCCTGCGACTGATAGGCAACCGCTGGAGGACAAAGGACGAGGACACGTCTGATGATATAGAAGGAATCAAGCGCGACAACGTCGTTGTCAAACAGATTTTTAACGCCGAGAAGGACTTCACCGTCGCATATACGGGAATCGACGGCACGTATAAAGCAAAAACACCAAACATGGCGAAGCGGAAGCCTGAACCGGTCAAAATAAGAAGGAAGAGTGGGGACATTGATCTCACACTGAAGCCCCAAAGGCATAGGAGAATTGAAAAAACGAAATTTAGTGATTTATTTAATAAGAAGCCGAAAAGTATTTCGGCTAAAGAATTACTGGTTCCCGAAAAAATACCACCAAAAGCAGCAGCCATCTTACACATTAATTCACCGGAAAAAGATAAAATGAAGAGGAAGTTGAAGGGAATGGGTAAATCCGAAAGTGCTAATCTGATAACAGATATGGGTTCACGGCGGCGAACGCGGAGAGGTTCCGAGAGCGATATGACGTGCGGAACTCAACCACGTGGGTGCGTCAATCAGGCGTTTGTCTACAGCACTCCACCAAAGGATAGGAAGCAGATACCTTTATCACCATCGGCCTACTTAAGTACGTATATTGTATTTATATTGTTTCTGTACCAAATTTATTGTCTTCGATAACATTGACTCACCAGGTTTAATGCTCAAACGGTATCAAACTAGACGCCACAATTAGGACGCTGCCCGTATCGATGTTTGTGTTACGTAAATCGGTATATCTAGTAAATAATGAATATAGCTAATTCATGATTTTGAATTGTATATATAAATTGATTTAGTTTATCGTAACAAGTTATTGAAAGAGATATAGAGATCATAATTAACTTGATTGGCTTAGAGTGGGAGTTTGAGTGAGCTATCATCATACATCTGTTTCATTTTTTTTTAGTTGCAGCTTCATGCTGTATCCCACATATAATAGGGTAGAAAGGGTATTGTTAAGACACTCCACGACCCATTTTACGCCTAAATATCGAATGGTGGGACTCGAGGCCACGCTAGGCTTGTTACCAGGGAGTTAATATTTAAAAACAAATCCCTAGCTGCAAAGAAACCCACAACTGTCGCGTTTCCAGTCACACGCTTGTACCACTGCGCCATAACGACCTCACATATAATAAGCCTGATATCACATTGTTCTACTTATAAAAAATTAAATTCTTTCAAAACATTACCTACATAAATTATCATAAATATTCATTTACACAAATATAACTAGTCCTTGTAGCATCTAGAATGCTGTAATTCTGATGATGAATTACAGAATTTTATAGCCCGTATCGGTTGTATATTATTATGTACTTGAAAATTATGTAATTGTTTAAAGTGGGGAACGGAGTGTCTTAACACTAGGTACCCTTTGCCTTCCCTGCCGTGTGCGGAATACAGCGTGAAGCTGATTTTTTTAATTTTTCATTATTCACTTCAATTATTTTGCATTGAGAAACTCGTTTCTATTAACTTATTTTTCTTATCTATATCTATATGTATTTTTTTTATTCTAAACAAGGAGTTTAGGACTTTATTTAAGGTTGAATAAAATACAGTAAAAAGAAATTAGTATTATTTTTCAATAATGGTTTTACCTTATAATATTATATTTAAAAAACTGGTCAAATGCGAGTCCAACCCGCATACCAAGGGTTCCGTACCGATTTCAGGATCGTACTTGTACTCGTATAAATTACTAACAAACTTAAGCTTACGGACGTAAGCACTCATTTTATATGAAAGTAACTACAATTATAAGTTTCTAATGTTTTTTTTCTATGAGAAATCAATAAATTTTGATTTTTTGGATTTTGTTTCAATTATTTATACTGTTGCTTTTTTTAAGAACGGAACCTTATAAACATAACTGTTTGAAAGTTCATATAAAAGCGGTTCGCGCACAAATCAAGCATAACATTTATAATCGTAATATATACTTCCTTCATCTATTTGATCGACATTCCATTGATTTTATTCATTTATCTTGTAGAATGACAGTTGACAATATATTTTACTAGTTATAATTGTCTTGAATTTACTCAACAAATACTTTAACCCGTATGTAAATTTTGTATGTTAATACATATTGAGGACAGTCATCGTGGAAGCCGCGAGTGGGCCGCTAGTATTGAATATCATTAAAACTTTTTCTGCTCAAAGCTCTGGTAACTAGGTGAAACGCGGCGTTAAGTTCTGCCACTCAACACTCAATTCCTCTAGATTTATCTGATTATTCTGATTAAGATTAATAGGGACGGAATACTAATACTAGGTTCCCTCTGTTTACGCTACTATGTGCGGGATACAGTAAGATGCCAAATAAAGGAGAGTCGAGAAATTATTTTACAAGTCAATTCCAAATTGTTATATCTTTACATTATCTAGTGTATAATTATATAAAAATAAAAAAAACATGTATATTTAATATTTTTTCTTTGTTTCCATAAAAACATTTAGGAAAAAGTTTAAATAATACTCTCCACTCTTCATTTAGCTTCGATTATCATGAATCTTAGAGCAGTCCTAGGCAAGAATCAGTTCTAATCTATCATTTTGATAGATTCTTGCCTAAAGATTTTATGTGTTTCTTGTCTCTAAAATACATTGTAAATTAATTATTGCTATTTGCACATCACGCGCATGTAAACGTAAACAGATAGATAAGTATGTGAAATTGACTTCGTGTAAACCTTGAATAATAATTTAGGCTTGTTCTATTTTTGAAGGATCACGGTGGTAGTAAAACTATAATTAGTAAGTTTTATTATGGCTTGTTTAAAGCCAGTCGTGACGCAGGGCCATAAGAACTGTAACGCAACAGGTTGTAGAATAGAAAATAGTAAAATAATAATCCTTAAGCTTCGCCACCCAACTCGTAATGCCTCCAGAATTCGGTGGAACTGGGAACTCCGGAACAGAACTATCTTCCTAAGAATAGTCTCATAACATTAGGTTACCAGATTCCCGCTGCCTACCCTGCTACGTACACGATATAGTGCGAAGTTAAAAAAATATCATTTATTTAAAAAATAATAGAACATTCAGTTTCATAACATTTCCACTCAAAAAAACCTTTGAGTTAAACATTTTTCTCTTTAAATGTAATAACATAGAGCAATGGAATATTGTTAAAAAAATAAAAAATGAGCTTCACACTGTATTCCGCACACAGCAAGGTTACCCACTTTTCGTCGAATTCTGGAGGCATTCCGTGTTGAGTGGCGGAACTCAACGTCGCACATTGCCTCGACACCAAAGAGAAGAAATAAAAATATAAATTTAAATAAATATTGAATTTCCTCGATTGGATATCGAACCCATAACCAGTCGCGCTTACTTACAGTCACACTTTGTGCCTATGCGCCATGACTGGCCTCTGGGCATGAAAAATTATTATATGTAAAACCATACCGTATGTGCATTGTGCACATAAATAACACAAAATTGAGGAAATTACACATATTATTTAATTATAAAACCGCAGTTAATTGTTATTTATTCCAGGGAACATGATTTAAATCAATTATTATATGATGATTTTATTGACATCAAAATTGCAAGTTGACGTGTCTGTTTATAATAAAAAAATATCTTCTTATCTTAATGGGTTTACTTACTGTCGCTGTCTTATATAATTATTAAAAATATAATGAATTATACATTTTACATGGAAACTATTTTAACTGGATTAATCTCGTACATTTAAGATTTTGCAATACATTTTG
>DVQM01000744.1:0-14837 GCA_018231645.1 Heliconius ricini
TATATATATATATAGTTATATTTAGTTAGTATACTTAGTTACTCTTACATTGAATCTTTGCATATAGCATAGAGTTAGTACACTTAATTAAGAATATTGTGACCTACGACATCAGCCTACAACCACAGCAGAGGTGTTTAATTGACGCATTTCTGGTCCCTTTTATAGAACTTTGGTATCGAATATCAAATTTAATTATAAGATTCTTTTAGAAGTGCACAAAAGTTGATTTAACTCAGAAGTAGATTTTAGCATCGGCCTTACCTAAAACAAGTTTGAAAGTACTCAAAAGCCTTTTAAAGCGGAAACCATTTTAAACCGCCCATATTAAATATTCAAAGGTCAAGATGGACTCTTTGAACTTAGATAAGCTTCAAATAAAATGATGTATTGTACGAGATTAAATTCTGATCTCGTTCATAATATAAAAATATTCACTAAGCCCCGTTGTAAACGGAAGGGGTTTACTATTATTTTATTGTTAATTTGTTAAGTAAAACTTGATGTAGCTGTATGACTATCTGTGGTATCGTAGCTTCCTAATAGATTAATCAATTTTGATGTAGTTTATATTCTAAAAAGTGACTAAACCGAGTGTTTTTTGCCATGATATGTTGAGTTCGGTTTAAAACACTAGCTCTTTTCTACTCGATGAAAAGATGTAAGCAAACCCCATTGGTCTGATCGATTCTATATTTCGCAACCTGTTAATTACACAATATTTCTTAGAAATAACAACCTAATGTTATAATTATAAAGATTGCATTATCATATGAAATATTTAGGATAACCAACTCCTTAACAACTTACAGCAGATATATCATGGACGGGCTCCTTGTAATGGTCTCAATGAATGGGACGTAGATTGATGGTGAATAGTGATGTTCACTTTTTAGAATTTTCCGTGCTGTCTAGGTCTTTTAATTTTTTAATTTATAGATACAATGATAAATGACAGTTCTACGTACATTGTTAATAAAATTCTACTAGTACTAATAGTTTTGTTGATGGAATAATCATTTATCTTAAGCTAAACTTCGAGTTTACTATTCCACAAAAAAAGGTATAGACTTCTTAAAAATAGTGCACTCAAAGTTTATTGAAAATCAAGATAAATTCATAAATATTGAAAAGAGTAGTCCAAAAACCATAATAAATACTTGTATAGAGTACAGTGAAACGAGACAGTGACATGAGATACCTCCAGAATTCGGCGGAAACTGGGGAACGGAGTGACTTATGAAATAAAAATTGCTATACATAGACATACATGGATAAAACAGCGCTAGTGATGAAATCATAATAAATTACTATTCATTTCTATCTGAATTGAGTCACTAATCAGATAACAAGCCTCCTTTTGCGGGTGTGACTCAGCGGTATTCGATAGTTATCTACCGCGAAGCAATGTTTCGAATACCAAATGCGAATGGTCAGTTATACTTATATACCATATAAAGTAATTTTATGCATGACTAGCAACCCGCCCCCGCTATGCTTGCGTTTCAACCGCGACCCCACGCTCATCCGGTGTAATATAATCGGCAGTGAAAATGCTTATTCAGCTCAGGAAATGGGAAAATGTGCAGAAATTCAGAAATTATTCCTATATTATAAAGTTCCTACGTTTGGGTAATATCGGGTGGATTATTTATGTGTTAGAAATTAGGACAGTATGTTATACGGTGTTAATTATAGATAATGAAATGTAGTTAGTAAATTTTTGTAAATACATGTAATCCCCACGATTTTTGGTTTTAATTTTTGTAAAGTCTAGGTATTTTAATATATTTTTTAATATCACGATAGAAAATTGTTCGTATAGGGGTAAATTTTCATTTAAATTCAATTCTGTCGCCTTAATAATACAATTTATGAAAATCTATAATCTGTTCTGTCCGATGTTTCTTATTTAATTTATGAAAGATGCCATGTTTCCTTTATCAGTCTATGGCGCTGGTCTCACTTATGTGAGCTCGAGCAACCACTGATCGCCAATTCGGTATAAAAGAAATGGCGTCGTGTTCGATGTGACTAACATTAAAGAGTTATGTTATAGTTAACTTACAATAGTAGTCTACAATTTGATCATTACAGTCTTGCCTCATCATCGATCTTACCCCAACATACTATATTTGTCTTGGACCATTTAAAGTGTATGAATGGTAACATAGTTTGCTCAGTACCTACACAATGTTTGATGACAAAGTTGCTGAGAATACTAATTGTAAATTTTCATAAAATTAGATGAACTTTTGAAGTCGACAAATTCAGACGCCGTCCGTCTTCACATACGGGTGGGTATATGCAAATGTATATCGTAATAAACAAAGTTGATAATAACTACGAATATTACTGCCATTTTACAACGATAATAATTCATTTATTAAGATTCAGCTCTAAGTAAAATGTAGCCGAAATATTAAGAAAACAAAAGTTTACGTTATTTTCCAGCAAACAATATACTTACTTTATACTTTTTTTTATAGTTCCTATAGTCAATAAAAACTCTATTAAACATAAAAAAAAATATTATTTATCGATATTATAAAATCCAGTAGGCTAGAATTGTACCAAGACAGAGGCCGATCGTAAGTCATCATTCGCGTCACGAGCGGACCATGAGTAAGAGGCGCGTAATGCGGCCCGGACCCGCCGCATACGCAGTAAATATTAATTAGGACATCGGCGCCAGCGCTTTGAACTACACTTTATAAGGTCTACATTAGATCAAATATTGACGTAAAATGAGTTTTCGATATCGATATGTTTTACTAATTTGTAACTAGGAAGTCACATTCTGTGCATGGATCAGAAAATTTTATAAACTTTTGCTTTACTTAATAACAGTTGTTAAAAACTGTCAATAAGACTAATATTTTGCTTAAGTTAATCAATTTATCGAAGACATAAAACACAACCAATACTACTAGAGATGTGAATGTAGTATTAATGTAACACTACCAATTAATGTATTTTTTACAAGTGTATCAGATGTTGTACAAGCCATTTGATGATTACTTTACTGTAATATTTAGTATTGATTATGCTTATTTTTTGTTTAATTATATTTTTATTTAATTTTTTTTATTAACAAATTAAATAAAATTAACATTTTATATTTTATTTCATCTTAAAGAGATTTTAAGTTTAGGCACATTCTACTCATGTGATTATACTTCTATCAAATAAAATATCTCAAATGACAAGGAATGGGGAATATAATATTAACATTCATTATGTAAGTAAATAAATGAAAAAGATAAAGTACTGATACAGCTCACAGCGGTTGAGTACAGTGACCCAAATAAATAACTATTCCAGCAAAAAGTAATTCCAAGGCTATCAGGATATATCACAATCAAGATTTTTATTATTTATAAGTTTTTACAAACAACATGTAAAATAAGTATTAACAAATATAGAGCGATAAAAGAAAGAGCTTCAGTGAAATATTTAGTCGAAATATACAATATTTCTATTAGAAAACTTTCTGAGTGCGAAAGTTTCAAATGTTACATACTGTAAATATATACTGTTAATATACTTACGATTAAGATACCTGAGAAATGAAGATAAATTTATATCTACTTATTATCAACAGTCACCTTTCGGGTACATCACTGGCATTGCACTGGGCGAAAAATACAGTAAATTACCGATTGATCCGGCCACAACTGTTTCTTATATACGACGAACTTTATAAAAGTAAGCACTGATATGAAAATATTTTTATTGTATGATTAAGTGACTACTGAATAAAAGAAATAAAAAATAACTTGGAAACACACAATACGCGTTTAAATGAACAATCCCATGGCTTTTACGACAATGTCCACACCGCACTCCACAAATTTAAGGGAATATTGCGCACGCATTCTATAGACTTATGACAAGTGCCATTTGACATTAAAATATTATTGCCATATAAATAGAACCAAAACCAATATAAAAATAATACATGCCAAATAAAATCCAAATCGATATTAATATTAAAAACACACCTTTATAACATAAAATTATGGTACTTAAATAAAATATATAAAATAAATTTCTGTCGTTATCGCTCATATATAATTGAACTTGTTATATTTTTTTAGTTGTCAAAATGATGTTGACAATTATAACGCTGAATTTTAATAAAATAACAAAACTGACGTGTACCTGCTATTATTCTAGCAATTGACGATTGTTAATTTTGAATTTCATGTAGTTTTATAAAAGTTAAATAATGTCGGATACTGAAAGACTAGTAGATGGTGCTGGGCCATCAAGAGAAACAGGGGAACCAGCTCCTGAAGGCGATCGACCTATTAACTCTGAACGTGAAGCTTATTTTCAGGCTCTTCGATTATGGATCCAACAAGCACAATTGTATCAGAATCTTTCTACGTGTTTTCCTTATTATATTATGAGCTTGCAAGGGTTTCAAAATAATCCCACTAATGTTCCCTTGCTAAATAACAACTATCAGTTTCAAGGACAGCAATTTCCTTTTCAAGTACCTATTCCACCACGAGCTCCGGTGGAAAATCAACCAGCTGCAGAACCTCAGACACCAGCTGAAGGTATTTTGCTAATATGAAATTTAATAACAATTTATATGTTTGAAGTATATTTTTATATTGCTTATAATATAATATTTATATTTCAGTAATAGCAAGAAATGGGGGATTTGAATATATAATACCTTCATTATTGAAGAGGTTGTTTGCTGAGTTTATTGATTTCATTCTCTTATTCATTCTTAAACTTATTGTGACTTTCTTTGCAGTGGATATGTTTGAAGTAATGTAAGTATTAAAGCTAGAATAATCAATATTTCAGCACCTTAATAGTAATATAAACTTTCCTTTTTTTTAGAGATTTAGAAAAATTTGATTTCTATAAATTTGCTGAGAATCTGGATGACTACAAATTTGCAATGGAGCTTACTTCAGAAATTCTAATGTTAGAAATAATATATCGAGTACTTGTCTGTATATTTGAGGTATGTTTTTGATGAATTTAATGTACTATACTTTACTTCTTCAATTTGATTCATACTATAGGGTCTTCTTGATAAAGTCTGGGCCAGGAACATGATTTTACAAGAAAACAATTAGCCTATTTATATTGTCATCATAAAGAATATATTGTTAAATCAAAAATGGACTTGTCAATACTTTAATAATAATGAATACAGGTTTGTAATTCCACTTCACTTTTTCATTTGTCAGTTGTATTGCTTACAAGTTTTTTGTTTTTAGTTTCATGCAGCAGCCCACTTAGTGCAGCAGACAGAAGGATCTGATTACTATACATGAAAACACTCCATTCCCCATTTCCTGCAGAAATATTGACACTTTCAGTGTTGAGTGTTACTTAATATGCAATGCCCCAAAAATTCATTGGAAAGTAGGAAAGGGCTTGCCTTTGCCTACCCTGCTCTTTATGGGATACAGCGTAAAGCTGATTTGATTTTTGAATTTTAATTTAACTTTTTTTCAGGCATTTTGCTTAAGTGCAAATACTGGACGGACAGGTGGAGCAACACCAGGTAAAGCGTTACTAGGCCTAAGAGTGGTGACTGCATCAGCTGTCATACCTGTAGAGGGCAGGCCTAAAGAAACAGTTCTACTATATCCTGGAAAACCACCAACTTTCATAATAGCTTTAATCAGATCAGTATTGAAAAATTTTCTTATATCTCTTTTATTTCCATTGTGTGTTGTGTTATTTGTTTTCCGTCACAATCGTACTGGATATGATCTATTATGTGGTGTTATTGTTGTTGAAGAAAATATGTTTCCTCCCAGACGGAATGCTCCTTAAAAATAATTGTTGAAATTATATGTATGATCATGTAACACATTCCGCAAAAATATTGTGTTTATTAATTGTTATGCTGACTGTTATTTAGTATGTTGAGATATAGATTTATATATTAAATTAAAAATTAATAAATACACATATGTATTTTGAAAATGTAATAATACTAAATGTATGTCTGTCTCATTTATATGAAATATATATGTGTATCATAACGGGCCATCCATAAATTGCGTCACAAGGATTTCATGACTATTTGACACTTCCTAGTCACATATATGAGACCCCTGTAAGTGTGACATTTTATACTAGGCAATTTTACACATAGAAATGAAATAGACTGAAGCATGTTATCATTTTTAAAGTCATTAATTTGGCTATAATGCAAACATTTTGTCACAATGTCACACCTAATCAACACCCCAACTCCCCTTTAACGTGTGACTTAATTTATGGATGGACTCTAAGAATTATTATAAAAAAAAGTTACTTATGAAAGTAGTACAGTGAGCATAATTCTTACGCTAATGAGTTTTTGTGGGATTTGTATTGTGATAGTTTCTTGAAATACATGAATTATATGAAAAAAGTATTCTTATAATAACAAATTGGCAATTCAGTAAATGTTTCAAAATTTAAGTGTAACCAAAGAAAATATTTTGATAATAATTCATTTCATCTTGATGTTATAATATTTTAAAGTCCCTTGGTGTTGTGGTATAAATGCTTATAAAATTTTTAATGTGCTTTAATATTAGCACAACTTTTTAAAAAATATGTACAAATTTCGAATATTGAGCGGACTTTTCCTATTAAAAAATAAACAATGTTTATTTTTTTTTTTATTTTAATAAAAGTTGTGTGTTAGCAAAGCCCTTCTTAACTTATTTTTTGTTCAAACTACATGAAGCCAATGTAAGTACTAAATAGTACATACCTACTAGAATAACATTTTTTTGTGATAATTTAAATTATTTTGTAAATATATTATATGAATAAAATTAATAAAAAATATACTTTATGTATTTAATAATTTTTAATTCATAATTCTTAATTATGTAGCTTACTCTTATACCTACTTTACCGGCATTTTACATACTCTATGTTATCTAAAAATTAACAATATACAAAATCATAAATTTCTATTTTACTTAAAAAGAAAAATAAAAGATAAATAACTAAAAGTTAACAATGAAAGTTAAACTCATTTTTGTTCTATAAATCAATAAAATAATAACCATATTGATATTTAAAAAAAACATTTACGGAATAACTTCGAATATCGATTACATTCTCGGTTCTAAACAATATGTCGCTCCAGATAATAATCGTTATTTAGAAAGAGATAGCATATAGATCGTTCAGGAACAGAATATTTTAATCAAATGATTTTATTTTTATCATTAATGCATTCTTGTTTCTATTCCAAACAAATATATATATTGAAAACGTTACACAATAACTAAAAAATATAAATCGCCTTTGGCATGATGTCATTTTGCTGAGTTGGCTTTTGCGTAGCGCCGTCAGTCTGCCGTAACGTGGCGGCGCTGCGCTCGTGTGTGCCGCAGGAGTGGCCCGAACTGTCATTGTTCATGTAGTTTTCTGTGATAAGAATTACTGTGAAATTATAGTTTAGCGAATTAATTAATTATAACAATCACTATGTCTACGTCGGGGGAATTTGGTAATCCTCTACGCAAGTTTAAACTTGTGTTCCTTGGTGAACAAAGTGGTAAGTGGAAGACAAATTGGTCAGGCACTCTTACATATTTAATACTTGATTTATAAATTTCCGACACGTATATACATTTGTCTCGATTCAGTAAATTACTCACTTCCATCGACCTTCTAAGACCTAACATGGTTTTTTTACTGCCTATGATCGATCGGTTAAGTATCGGTACTATGCATTACGCCGTATAATGGATGTAGGTTAGTAGAAAGATTAATCGTAATATTTTTTTGGCTTTCGCTCTTTAACTTCTCACGCTATTCTCTACACTCTTATGTTCCCGTTACCAATGCATGCTCGAGATGAATAGGCACGACATAATTAGAAGGTGCATTGACCTGCTACTTATGTTTTTCAGTGGGAAAAACGTCGCTCATCACTAGATTCATGTATGACAGTTTTGATAACACTTACCAGGTGAGTTAAATTTAAAAAAATATATAAAAAGTAATAATGTTAGCAAAATAATATACATATATTTTTCAAAGGTTTTGATTATTTTATGGTAGATTGAGTTTTATAAACACATAGTAATTATTTAAAACATTAAAATTTTATTAGGTACATTTATGTTTGTTCCTAATTTTTAAAGTATAAAGTTGACTGAAGTAATATAACTAAATAAATGTAAATTTATATTATTAATGTTTATATTTTAATCTATTTATTTTAAACATATAACACAGATTAAATAGGCCCTTTTTACAAAGCCTTATCTTTTATAACCATCAAGATTATAACTGATTACATGATAAATATGACTTTGTGATGTATTAAAAAAATATATATTACAGAAACATTTTTATTAATGGGAGACAATATCAATGTTTTTATTATTAAATTTCTTAAATATTATAACTTTTTGCTACTTTTTTGATGTAATAACATTACCATGCATTCACTTATTGTGTAATGCTTATAATTTTTACTGTATATTCTCCTTTATGTATTTTCCATTTATTATAGAACTAAATTGTATGGTTATATTAAGTTAAACTAATAATTCTTTGAAGAAATCACATTATCTTATTTATATGTATTAAATACAGGCTACAATTGGTATAGACTTTTTGTCTAAGACCATGTACTTAGAGGATCGTACAGTGAGACTGCAGTTGTGGGATACGGCAGGACAGGAGCGTTTCCGCTCCCTTATCCCTTCTTACATCAGAGACTCCACTGTGGCTGTTGTTGTTTATGATATAACTAGTAAGTATATTTTTATGAGTTCTTCTTTTAATATTAAGGCCATCATGGCTTAGTGCCACAGCTTCTAAATGTAGTGATGGTTGTGAGATCATTCCCCATTCGGAGGAATGGTTATATTTTTTTTTTTCATGTTCTTGTAGACAAAGAGTAGAATTGAATTCGTCCACTTTATTTACAGTGTCTTGAAAATTGACAAGAAAAGGGAGAATGTATTTTAACACTGGATTCCCTATACATGTCATGCTATATGCCTTTATATTAATTATTTATTTTAAAAATATTAGCATTTTTCATTATTGAAATTGTCAGATACTTTGGAATTTTCAAATACAATAAGCCATGTTTAACAGCTTTTTTATACAAAACTAGTACAAATGAATCTATTTTTAGTTTTTGCTCTGTTCTAAAATTTTAACACTAGTTATGATTGCATTGCAATGCAACTTCATTTTTCAGATGTTTCTTCATATTTGTGAATAGCAAAAGAAATATGACGAAAGGTATATATTTCACAAAAGTTGTACATTTTTACAAATTACTTCCGCTCTATTGTACGCTTTATTCATCTACCGAAACATGAAATCGTAAATATCGATATGAATCAGATTATTCCCAATTGAAATATTTATATGTACATTTAAAATATAAAAATGTAAATTTAATGAAAGATATCAAAACTCTGAAATCAAATTTAAATCCTTATACAATTTCAATGGTTAATCGTATAATTTGTATTCCCGAGCCCTGCCAGTGCTTGACCGCAAACACCGCGGCTTGAACACTCGACTCGCTAATTGCTGTATCAAGCCTCTATAGAATGGCGAAGCACACAGATTATGTTCTAGAGGCGATACAAAGTTTTTTTTCCTACTATGTTTGATTTTAAAATAAAACTTTAATAACTGACCATAGCGTAAATAGATTTTTAAGTCTTTAATTGTCGTGGTGTTGCTGTTATTTTTTATTTTATTTTTAGTGAATTCTTTTAGCTTATTTAATCCTATACGGAAATAAATCTTATACGGAAATAATTGTAAACATTTTGCAACGTAATTAAGATATTTTGCTGATGAAAAGAAAGAGAAGAGAAGGAAAAATGAACGGTAAATACTGTCAGTAATATTGGTAATAGTATAAAAATTAACATAAACAAAGTAAATCATATATGATTTAGCTTCTTCATCATTGTCTTATTTTCACAAACATTTTTATGTAGACGAAAATAGTGTTCCAATAACTCGCTAATTTATAAAATTAATTCTCATTCTCGTTAATATTAGTTATATAGGAAATCTTATAATGTTTTGTTATTTAACCTACTTCATACGGTCAGTTTTGCCTGAAAGCTAACTCACATTCTTGTTTGGATCCAATAACAATACAATAATATTTATTATTTACACAAGTTTATAAAAACCGAAAAATGACATAAATAACGATTTGCGAAGTATATAAATATAACGTCGAACTATTAATATCGCTTTACGTACAATATCCTAAGTGTTTGACCGCAGGCACCGCAACCCAAGCACTCAGCGCTTATACTGATATATCGGAATTCGGATCCAGTTTCAATGGCATGACATGTGCTAGGTTATTGAAACTATTTTCTAACACTGGGATTGTTTTAAATCAAACTAACACATTAAGATTTTTATGTCATGAAACTTTATTGTTTTTGTTTTTATTTATAAAGGAGTTAAAATGTTTAAAACAAAATAGGAAGTTGCCGAGAAACATCACTATTCTGCATTTTTTTTTCTTATATATAGAAACTAGCTTTTGCCAGCGACTTAATCTGCGTGGTCGAGATTGACGTGATGTAAATCGCCTATTACTTTTTCCGATTAATGGACTAACAAACAGACAAAGAATTTCTTAATTCGTACCAATGGGTTCTGAGATTAGCGCGTTCATGCAAACAAACTCTTTAATTTTTTTATTAATATATTGTATAGATATCGTATAATATACTATATTTTATAATAAAGCAATAAGTGTAAGTTAATAGATTTTTCTTTATAATCTATGAACATAAGAATCTATGAAGTTTATATCGACTCAGTTTTAATTATATACGTTCTTGTTGCGTAATTATCCCGTAAAACTATATTAAATTACAAAAAAATTATATTAGTGATCATTTATTTAAAAATTAATATCAGGGGTCGATTGAATGTGAGTGTAGACAAGCATATGATATTGGGTTAATTGCTCGCTCCAACCTATTAAAGGGTTCATTGGTGCTGTAGGAAATGTTACGATGGCATTTCATGCGGGCATAATTCCAAGTTAAATAAAGGCGTCGTTATCTGTAGTAGTTATAAAGCTTGCTATAAAATTACTACACGAAATATTATACATTCTATAGATTTTTGTTTTTATACATCTGTTAGTTGAGTAGATCCTCGTACTTGGCACTTAAAGAAACCATTTTTGTTATTTTTGCACTTGTACATACATTGTACTAAATAAAACTACTTTCGACCTTACTATTACTATTTACTTAAGTATTTGAAAGGCTCGATTAAAAAAATGTTACGTATTTACTAAGTCATAGCTCAAGCAAACGCAAAACTAATTATAATACATACATATTGTCCTTTATCCCCAGACCCAATTATGAGGCAAACATATACGATTTCAATTACAGAAGCTAATTGATAAGAAGCAAATTAATATAATTACATATTACAATATTTTCTTTATATATCAATGTGCCACATGGTTTCTATATTGTACTGTTTTGCTATATTCTTCTTCTCTGGTATACAAAAACGTCATATTTCAACACGCAATATTTCTGAACATGGGCGGTGCTTTGGGAAACGAGCTTCTTAAACCAAGTTCCCTCTACCTAACCTGCTAAACGGGAAAAGACGTGAAGCTTTTTTTTTACATTACCATTTCACGAAAAATAATCTTTAATTACGTAGTTTTGTTTATTTTGCTTTGATAAAAATCTAATTAAAATCTTAAACTAATTTATGCTATTATACATTTTTATATATACACACACACACACCCACACACATATTATATAAAAATGATGACAATATTGTCGAACCAGTTCCACCTGTCCACACTAGAGATGAGTCACGCATCACGGTTTCGGTGTAACATTACGTGAGGTGGGTGGTGTAACGTTGCCATTCGCTTAGCCTCCAGCTATGAATGTCAAGTGTGCATAGCCCGAATAACTAGTAACTACGGACGTCCGGAGGAATGTTCTGAAATAGCTTCACGCTATTCGAAATTAGTATTAAACGTCATTTTTAATTGGTTTTGCCATGTTCGTAGGGTGCTGTGACGCGGTCAAGATAATTGTCGGTTTAATTTGTTAATAGCATTCGAATTAAGGCAGTAGATAAGTATTGCTTTTTCAATTAATTACACTTTTTAAGTAAGTAAACTTTCTATAGAGATCGCGCGATAGAGAGAAGATAATGAGCATATTCATCAATTTTCCATCTATTTTTCATATCGTCTACCATGGAAACAGCAGTTTTTTGTTTCATATTTTTATCGTGCCTTTACCAACAAAAAATTTTGCTTCGCTCGTAAAAGTGTATCCGTATAGCCAATGTTACTTTCCTGCTTATTGTATTACCATTAGAAATATACAAATATTTTATATCTTGGTAGTCATCGACCGTCGTGATGCTGTTAGGATGACTAACAGTGGTGGTCGAAACGGTTGTTAATTCAAATCCTAAATGTATGAATATTATTATAGTAGGTACTTAAAATTATACACAGGTCAGTCGTGGCGAAGAGGCACAATGTGTGACTGTAAAACCGACTGGTTGTGGGTTCGATCCTTACTCGAGGAGATTACATATTTACTTAAATTTATATTTCCATTTCTTCGCTCTGGTGTCGAGGCAAAGCGTGGCGTTGAGTTCTACCACTCAGCACGCAATGTCTCCAGAATCCATCAGAAAGTGGGGAACGGAGTGTATTTCTAACACTAGGTTATCTATGGCTACACTGCTGCGATATGGGATACGGCGAGAAAAAAAAACATTCAGTCGATAAATTGAAAAAAAAATATATATAAATATAATATAAAATGTAAATATAATAAATAGAATATAAATATAATAAATATTAGATACAATATTTAATACAAATGCCAAAGACGAAAAACCGTTTTCGTTATCTTTATATGCACCTTAAATAACACTATGACTTTTATAGCAGTCCCGCTCAGTAGTAAAAGTTTTATTTGAAAATTTATGTTTAGCATCTCTAAATCATCAGCCAGTGATGCATTGACAATAATCGTTTTATATTATTAAATACATTGACGTTGTCATGACGTAAATTACATCGTGGATTAGGCCGCGTCAGGCTCTGCTCGAGGGGTAATTAGAACCCAATCTAATTATACTTTGTCTTTTTTGTGGCGCAGGGGCACAAGCGTGCGACTGTAAATATACGCGACAGGGTGTGGGCTCTTTTGCTACTCGAGGTGATGAAATATTTAATATAGGTAACGCGCGTAACAAGCGTCTTAATAGGAATGGAGTGTCTTAAAACACTAGGCGCCTGGGTTCCCTCTGCCTACCATTTTTGTGCGGATACAGCTTAAGTTAAAAATAAACGTTGGTTTTTTTAAATTCACCATTTCCATTATAGACGAAAAGTGAAATCTAATGATAGACCACAAATTATTCTGCCTAGGTCACAAAACGTAAAAGAAAAAAATATTTAGACTTTGTCCACTTTGATTCTGTACACTAGTATGTACGTACTATAAAATGAATAAAACATACAAATGTATTTTAACAAACGTAACGCGCAGGTAGCATGCAACTAAGTTAAGTTAATCGAATCACACGATTTCCTAACGTACAACAACAACAATCACCAGAAAAGAATGTCTGAATTCACGCTTTTTAGAGTGCCTTTGATATTTAACACCAAATTTAACGTGCGAAATCTCTAATAATTGCTTCTTTTAAAATCGTTACTACTGAAAGTAAACGGACGATCTTGATGTAACATAATCTTTTTTGTGTTAATGTAGACAGTTCAATTATATCCTTTTAATTCGCATTTTGTAAAGTCAGGTAAAACTGTCATGTGTGCCTTTCTCCACTTTTTGAATATTTAAGATGGAGAAGCCTATGTTTCAATTATAAAATGCTGTCGAAAATAAAAGAAAATGTTAAATTACGTCTCTACAATTTTACATATATAAAAAAATACAATAATGTACAGAAACGTTAGCGATTAAAGATAAATTATGAAATATAACCAGACTACAATATTATTACAGTAAAATTTTCAACTGTCGTAATCTACTAACTATTATGTAATGCTTGCCTTACTCGTACGTATGCTAAAGTTAGGTACTAATTTATTTTTGTGCTTTCTATTTTACGGTCGCTTAAACTGTATATCTAAGAATTCTTTGAGATGATCCTTCGGTTGCCTTCTTTTTGAACTTTTTCGTTTATTCTATTACAGAAACAATAACCGAACTGAATTTAAATTCACAAGAAAATATATAATTCGAAAACTTTAGATTGTTTGTTTTGGATTCTGAGCCATTATTTTGATTATTTATATTTAGTTCAGTTCGTTTTGAATAGCAGTGTTGATCAGTTCTTAATAGTTCCTACTCGACATTATATAACTATATCCTAAGTTTAAATCATTATTTTTCAAACTGCAATATAGCCGCTTAAAATGCGACTGAAATTCGTGGATTTTTAAGCAAAAAGTAAACGTGCATTTGAATACCCGCCTCAGATCGTTACGCCACGGATCCTCCCTCTGACAGCCTATTTCTTTTTATAAATCTGATCAAAGTTCAGCCTTGGGGTGATCTTATAGAGGCACTGTTAGATATATTTCACATATAAAAGTATTAAATAGGTACATATTACTTGGCTTGAGTACGTAGATTTTTTTTATCACTACTTATTTTTTACTGTATTTTGACTGCAAAAAATTACGATAAAAAAGAATCACATCCGTTTATTCTGTTTTCTGTTTTTTTTTTCTCCGAGAGAACTTTAAAACAAAACCCCACTGCGCTACCTAAGATTTTTTTTTCATAAAACTATATTCG
>DVQM01000745.1:0-14834 GCA_018231645.1 Heliconius ricini
TATATATATATATATATATATATATTTGTAATAGTAAGTTCCTAAGTAAAAAGCTGCGTTAGAGTCCCTAGTATAGAATAAAACATTGAACTTATAATCTCTCACGATACTAACGTTAACGTTTAAGAAAAATCATCTCAAACTTAAAATACGTCACCTATATTTAAATCATGTTATTTCACTTGTGAAATTCGTAGGAAACCTTATAATATAACATAATTTACAGTCTATTAGGTTAATCAAAGAGTTATTCTTGGAACAAAATTGCTTGTAAAATATTAATGTTGGAAACATGTTTTATATGGAGCAACGTTGTTTCTCAAGATTTCATATAAAATTAATATTGAGAATGTTTATTAATTAGAAATAATTATAGAGCTTTTGTCGTAAAAATGTTAAATTATCATGAAAAAAAAACTTCTCTTAATACAATAATATGTATGTAAAATGTTTTACAATAATTGAAGTGTGGCCTAACGTAGAGCAAGGGTACAAGTATCCGACTCTAGATGTGAGAGGTTCGATTCCCATTTAAAGAAATTAAATATTTATTATTTAATTTGTTTCGCTCTCGTAACGAAACAACGAGCGGCGTTGAGTTCCACCACTCAACATGCAGTCCCTTCAAAAATACAAAGGTGTCGAAGGGAAGTGTTTAAATAAGAACAAGGTGTCCGCCTACTTCTAGATTCCCAGGTTCCCTCAGCTAACTCTCTAATTTGTTGATAAAGTCGAAAGGATCTAGCTGATGAGTAGTACCTATCGCTCATGACGTCGTCTAGCTAGCTAGATAGCAACAGTAGGTAGAGAAACCCATGTTCAATATTGGACTGACGAGGGTATATATTTGGTATATATTTTTTGATACCTAAAGATTTTCTTTATTCGGACATTAAATATTGTATAAGCGTGAATTATCAACATTTATTTCGTAATAAATGTTAATTATTTAATCTAATTTCCAGCGGAAAAATCTGGTAGTAAGACACTTCGTTCCTCATTTTCCGCCGACTCGTTGAAGGGATATATCAATGGGAACAGAGTTCCCTCTATCTTCCCTGCTAGGTGCGGGATACAGCGTGAAAATAAAAAATAAAAGCAATATAATAGTGAAAGCTATAAACGATAATTTTGATGCTAGTTAATAGATGTATGTCCACGGTCTGTTAATGTTAGAGTGAGCCTTCAAAGGTAAATCAATATTAAAGGATTTATAAACGAAGATTACAAATGGGTTCATTATTATGGAGACTACACTGCGTTAATATTACGAATCTCAAACTAACCTATATTGCTCAGTAGATTGTGATAGCTAATAGTTATAGTAGCAAGTTCAATTCCAACTTAGTAAGTTTTTTTAAGTATTTTTTTTTACTTATTTAATTCAATTTGTCAAATGTATTGCACTACAGCGTATAAGTGGCGTTTTATCAACTCTAATTTAATAGAAGAGATTTTGTTTTCAGTAACTTTCTCTTGCTTCTTACGCTGAAATAAGTCATTTTAAGATTTTCTTTTTTATTTAACTTCTGTTTCATGCTGTATTTCGTATATGGCAGATGGGATAGAGGGAACCTGAGCAAATTTTAGTGTTTTAAATTTCGTTTTTAATTATCTGAACAATACTTATTTTATATTTCGTTCTTAATTGTTTGAGACATTGCGTTTTAGTGGTGAAGCTCAAAACTTTTTCCCGCATACAACAAGGTAGGCAGTGAAAACCCACTCCATTCCATAATTCCCGCCAAAATCCAGAGGTAATGCGTGTTGAGTGGCAGAACTCAACGCTGCCCTTTGCCTCTAATCCTAATAAAAATATAAATTTAAATAAATATTTCATTTCCGCGAGTGGAAAACCCACAACTAGTCGATTTTACACACTTTGTACCACTGCGCCACGACTGGCCTCAAATAATATTCTCAAATATAATCGAACCCGATAGCTATCGCATTTACGTTCAGATGCTGTGCCGCTGCACCACGACGGTCTCAAATTATACATATATCTCTACTACTAAAGACTTTTACATAAAAACCCGAACATTTTTATGTACGCATATTTTTTACACAGTGTAGGATCTCACCACCCAGTACGCGATATATTTAAAGTGGGCGGTGATTTTCGCGCATATTTTCTATCTTGCAGAATGGACACATTTGTTTCGTTCTATTTATATAATATTCATTTATTCATTTCAGAGAACAGCCTATTTTTGTATGTAAAAACGGTGTTTGTGTTCTTGAAACAGCAGAAATAAAATAGAATGAACAAAACGGCTGTGGGTTTGATCCCTCGATTCGATGTTATAATTATTTTCATAATAGTCAATTTTTATGTATAGTATGTTCTTGGAACAAGAGGTTGTAGGCGTAGATTCGATTCCCAATTAGATGATTATATATAATTATTTTAATTTTCCGGCTTTGTTCAGTCTTGAAGCCTGGGCGGAAGGCGGGGAACAGAGTGTTCCCACTTTCCACATTTTTAACACCACGCTTTGCCTCGTTATTAGAACGAGGAAAATGAATGGAAAATCTTAAATATCGTTCCCCCAAGTGAGAATCGAACTCACATCATCATTTTTAATAATTTAATATTTTATAAATAGATAGATATATTATTATTCTCAATACAAAATAATAAACAGAACACAGATTGTGTCCAACCAGTGGTCCGCAGAAGCCTAAACATGGCCCGCGAACGATTTTAATTTTATGACTGGGGATGGTGAGGCGAAGTTTCTGTTTAATTGTTACAGTTAATATAAAAATGGTCCTAAAAAATGATATAAAAGTGGTCCTTGATCAAGAAAAGGTTTTTTTTTAATAGTTGAATTGTTATGCGCCACAGACTTTTGTCGTCCGTGCCTTTTTTGTTCTTAGTTGATTTTTAAAAATGTTATTTTTTCTTTTTAAAATGTGAAGTAGACGTTAATATCTTGAATGGTCTGCTTTTGTCGAATCCGAGTTCCTTTTGATCATCAAAAAAAGGTTGGCCCCCCTGCTTTATACGAATAACATTAACTATTGACACGTTACACAACGATATTGGAAAATTCAATTTCACCCGTTTAATTATACATCTTGAGGCCAGTCGTAGTGCAGCGGCATGAAGTGTGGCTGTAAAATCGACTGGTTGTGGGTTCGATCCCCACTCGAGGAGATGAAATATTTACTTTAATTTATATTTCCATTTCTTCGCTCTGATGTCGAGACAAAGCGTGGCGTTGAGTTCTGCCACTCAACACGGAATGCCTCCAGAACTCGGCAGAAAGTGGGGAATGTCTTAGCTCTAGATTCTCTCTGCCTACCCTGCTGTGTGCGGGATACAGCGTGAAGCTGATTTTTTTAATTTCATTATACATCTAGCTGACAATTACTCCACATGAAAGTAGGCAAAGCCTTATTTCACTTGGAAGGAACCTTTGGAACTTCCAAATCAAAATTTTGTTATAACAACGAGTTCTTCAATTATTATTAGTATCGATTGATTGCCTTAATAATTTAAATCTCATTTGAAGGTTCTTAATTATTTCTATGAAACTTTCAGAATAATTAAGCTTATCATTTTTGTCCTTTGACATAAAACTTGAAAATCAAATTTTAATTATAATCGTTATGCTTACCGTCCAATATTGGTAGGTACTTGGATAAAATTAAAAATTAAATTAGCTTCACGCTATATCCTGCACACAGTAGGGTAAGCAGAGAGAACCTAGTGTTAAGAGACTCCGCTCCCCACTTTCTGCCGAAATTTGGAGGCATTACGTGTTGAGTGGCAGAACTCAACGCCGCGCTTTGCCTCGACACCAGAGCAAAGAAATGGAACTATAAATTGAAATATATACTTCATTTCCTCGAGTGGGGATCGAACCCACGAACCCACTGGCCTCAAGGTTAGCTAGCGTTATGACTCTCTATTCCCCATTTTTGTGGGAAAGGTGCGACAGTGCCTAATTGTAAGCGCGACTGTTGTAGGTTCACACTCAGGGGAATATGTATATATATTTTTTTTTTGGAAAAGACAAAGCAATGGAATGAGGTAAGTAATCACCGCCGCCCACGACCCTGTACAAGTACGGGTAAAAGTAATGAGAACCTTAAAATTCAATTTTATTTCAATTATATGGGATATATTTTAGTCAATTCAATATACTCATTAAGTTTTGCAACTTAACTTGAGAGCGAAAATATGAAAATTTTAACTATTACATCTCCACGAGTGGAAATCGAACACATAATCTGCAACGTTGACAATCATATTTGTGCCCGTACGCTACGACTGGCCTCAATTGTCATTAAGTCACTGAAATTATTATAAAAAACCGACGATCGCGAGTTGGGCTCGCCCACCGGAGGTTCCGTATAAAAAATTGAGACCTCGAGCTTTTTTTTAAATTCAGGCTTAGCTTAACCAGAGCCCTTTCATCTGATATCTCAGTTAAACTACCCTAATGATTTTAATTCCTTTTATACTGTCGAAATAATCTTTTTTTTCAGTAAATGTATAAACACATTTTTTTTTTCAGAAAATCAAGAGACTGTAGAAGAATCTATGATTTGAATTTCAACTCTATATCACGCTACGCACGCTGCGCTAAGGCTCTTGATAGACAGTCAGAAAGACAGACGCACAGACAACGAAATTATCTTATAAGAGTTTTTTTTCTCCTTAAAAGATGCGGAACCCTAAAAAGGTCGTACTAAATTATGTCGTCGTACTACACAGTATTATATCCTGACTACTGCTTTACAGAGCAAAAAGTGAATCACACGGTGTATAGTGGAAATCGAAACAACGCATTATTTGTCGCTTAACACGTAGTAAAATGATAATGAGGCGGTTGCTGTTTGCATTTCGTTTTATGCGGCTGAGTGTATTTTTTTTGATCTCTCTATTAAGTGACTGTACGATAGAATTGGAGAATACAATTTCAAAAAATCAGCTACACGCTAGATCCCGCACCCAGCAGGGAAGGAACTAGGTGTTAAGACACTCTGTTACTCCCTTTCCACCGGTTTCTAGTTTTTTTTTTTTAGAATTGTTGAGTAGCACAATTCAACGCTGCGCTTTAAATCGACACCAGAGCGAAGAAATTAAAACATACATGTAAATAAATATTTCACTTCCTCGAGTGGGGATCGAACCCACAACCAGTCAATTTTAGAGTCACACTTTGTGCACCTGCGCCACGACAGGAAGACTATAATTTATTGTATAAAAATAATAAATATGAGATTTCTAGCTTCACGCTGTATCCCGCAATAGGCAGAGGGAACCCAATTGCTAATATTTTTATTTCCTGACAATGACTAGATTTCGGTAGTAGGAAACGGAATTAATGGCACTAAATCCCAATTAACTCTTTACACTTCTTAACACAAGGTTCCTAGGATCCCTCTACCAATACTACGATATACCGTCCAGCCTTACTAAATCATTCACATCAGAATCGAACCCACAACCAACCAATTCACTAAACGACATTTATTAATAAAAAATAAGCAGGTACTTAAACTAGAAGCATGTTATTAAAATTGTTTTTCCGCCATCTATTTTGTTCGCTTCCAATTTATTATTATGTAGTAACATTTAACAAAAATCTGGTAACACCAGTTTCAGAACCAGTATATTTATTGCTATCAATGAAAGTGATCGATATGATCGATTTAATTAGCTATCTTCTGTCCATTAGTTGTCATAAATTTATTTAAGGTTTTTTTTATTTAAAATTTTAGAAACCTGCCTTGGCGGTTTCCACTCAAAGGTACAGCGTCTGATTGTAATCGTGTTCGGCTGTGGGTTCGATTTCTAGTAGGAGAAATTCATTATTTTCATTGTAGAGGCGGACGATAAGGTGCGGTGTTAAGTTCTACCATGTAACATGCAAATTAGGGGAAAATGAGGAATATAAACGTCTTACATTTCTTTTTGCCCAGCCTGCTATTTACGGGACACAGAGTGAATTTATAATTTAGCAATAGCATTATAAAAGTATTCAAGTAGTGTATATTTTTATTACAAAACAAGTTGTAGGAAAACGCAGCGTTGAGTTCCGCCAATAAACACGCATTATTTCCAGAAATCGGTAAGAATTAACCAACGGCATTGCAAAGCTAAAAAAAAATGTGAAACTAAATAATTTTTAACAAAAAAAAACATTTCTAACAGTGAATTTAAAAGAAAAAAATAAATTATTAAGTTGTATAAAAATCATCAAATATTCGTTGTTTTTACTTTGTTGTCGATGCCAAGTAAATTAATAACTCTTAGTATCTTTTTTTATTATAGTAAAGTTGTTGTAGCATTAGCTTGACACTTTCTTCGTTCTCTCCTATAAAAATATTCTTTCATTTGTCATACATACATATCGCAAATTTAAAATTTATATGCCTTTCTAAAGAAGAGAATCGCCAGAACTAGACCAAATTAACAGAATATAACCAAACGGAGGGCACGATACACGATACACCCAGTCGAGTGTCCAACATAAAAAACTAGGATAATTGAGTACATCTCCTCTTTATATTGAAGTCGGTTAAAAAATTAACTAGAAAATTACTACCAACAGTAGCAAACACTCGATTAATATTTATCAATATTTGACCTTTCCCCTTTAAGTTTAACTTGTTTTTTTTATATAAGCATGATCTATAGCAAATGTTCGAAGAAACGTGTAAATACAAACTCGTATATTATAATTTTATGTCTAAAACTTATAACATTCATAAATAAATCTATACGGATTTTATAAAGATAAGTTTGATTGAACCGTAGTTATCTCAGAAACTACTGTTTCAATTTGAGATTTCGAAGAAATGTATACTGCTAACAGCTAGGTAGGCAGAGAGAAACCGGGAACCTAGTATAAAGGTTCCGTTTTCTATTCCGCTGAATTCACGAGACATTGAATGGTAAGTGGCAGAACATAACGCCGCGCTTTGCCTGGCTACCAAATCGAGAAAAATAGAAATATTAAAATATCATTACCCTAGTGGAAATCGAGCTCACCACGTTAATTGTTTCGACATAGTCCACTTACATACATGCGGTCAGAGTTACCTTGGGTACTTATATCTTATGTCTCGCATAGAACCCTCAATCAAGTCAATTTCCATTTGAATATGGAAACGAACCCACATGTTGAAGCTAGTAAGATATAAGATTTAAATTATATAAGTAAGTTGAAAATTATTTATGTTTTTTTTATAGGAAACCTGTTAAAAAGTAGGTATATTTGTGTAACTATTATCGATTTATTTATGTATTATGTTTATATGACCCTTCGTTACCTTTAAAGCGCAGCGTTGAACACCGCCACTCAATACGCAATACCTCGAGAATTCGGCGGAAAATCAGTTTTCCTACAATAGTGCATAGCTGGATTCACAGAAAATATCCTGTTCCCCATTTTCCACTTTTCGAAACAATTGAAACTGAATCTATCAGAAGCGAAACTCAACGCCGCGTGTACAGTCACACGTTGTGCCGCTGCGCCACGACGTCCTAAATCTATTCTCAAAAAACAACCAATACACAAAACGAGATCACCAACTAAAAATAAGAATAACCGTAAACAACAATTTACAAAGATATCTTTAATCAAATGCTTCTACCTTTTTACTTGACACATATTTTTTAATCGGACCAATAAAATACAATTAGATCGGTCGATACAAATGAAAAATTTTATAATTTTATCTAATCTGTTTTATTTACGAGAGTTCCGAGTAATGGGTGATATAGAAACTGGTTAAATTTTTGAATTCACTTTTGTGTAAAGAACTAAGGGCCTAGAGTGACCTCTTATCGGAACAATAAAGGTATAGTGAAGTCATTAATTTGTCAATTTGATAAGGAATGAAATGTAACAGCTATTTGTTATGGCGCAGTGGTACATTTCCGATTCTGATTTCAGACGCGATGCTCGTAGGTTGGGTCTACAATGTTAGAAAAAAATATTTTTGAATTATTTTTATTTGCTTAATCTCAATGCCTGATTAAATTAAAGTTCCCTCTGCTTACACTGTTATGATGGCCAAATTTTTGAGACATTGCGTATTAAATAACGTAACTCTCCTCTGCACTTTGTATTTTTACTACTTGTCTCTTCCTAGGCGGCGGGTGTTTTATTCTTCGTTCATATATAGTATATAAATCAGCTTCGCGCTGTATCTACAGGGAAGAGGGAACCTAGTGTAAAGATACTCCGTTCCCTACTTTCCGCTGAAATTGGTAATTTTATTGCTCTTTGCCTCCACACCAGAGCGTAAAAATGAATATATAAATTTAAATAAATATTTCATTTCCTCGAGTGGGGATCAAACCCACAAACGTTGCGTTACAGTCACACCATTGTGCCCCTGGGCCACAACAGCCTCATATATTATAGTAAGATTATTTGTTATTTTTTTTATGACAGTTGTAGTTGTTGAAATAAAACTTTAAATAAATAATAGTGCACGAAAAGTAAAATATCTTATTCCTACTCAAATTAATCGAACTCACATCCATCGTACTTACAATCAAAGACTACCAAAGTGCTACGACGTCTTTCCCCCAAAACGGTGCATGGCACAATCCACATTAACTCTTATAAAATCTAATTTATATTCATGCAGAACATTTTATTATAAACGTAAGCCTATCATGTCAGGGCTTCCCTCATATAAAGCAAACGTTATCAGTTCCAGTTATATGTATAAGGTCTGGTTTATACAGGTCTACTTTATCGGAGATCTCTGCATTGATAAAAGTGTCCACACGCTATGGAAAATTATTGATTTGGTTCAGTATTGTTTAATTTTTCATAACTCGGATGGAATTTGTGGACACTGCGTTCTCTGCTTTTGGATAGGTTTGGAAATCTTTTATTTACTAGATGGTGGAGCTCAATGCCGCATTATGTCTATGGGATAAGAATGCAAGCATCTGTTACACAATTATCTAGTATGATCAGATTCTCACCAGACAGACATTGACCAGACAAAAAGAAGAAAAAATTTGTCATTCAGATGAGAGTATTAAATTCTCAACTGCTGAACCACAAATAGATTTCAATACACGAACTCTCTCACAAACACTAAACGTATCTAAATTATTTAGAATGTAATCTACGATACGGGCCAGATGGTCCCGATATTAGATTTTCGACCCCTAAAATTGCATATAAACGAGAGACATCGCGTGTTTTGCAAATCTGATTATTTGTTTATTCATTGATATTTATCATACATTTTTATGTACTTTTAGGTTTATTTTTTATGTGTGTGTATAAAATATGTGCTACATGTATTGTATATAAAGTACTTAAGGTATAATTTATATGTTTTTTTTTAATTATATCTAACATTGTTAAGTTTAACGTTCTATTAGGGTAATTAGAAGGAACCCAATTAAAAAAACATTCTGTTTCCACTTGCAAACATGCGTTTTGTGAACCAAAGTGGGGAATGTAAAATAAAATTAATTTCATTCTTACCCTAAAGTGGGAATTGAATTAAGAACCGCCAGACACTGTACTATTGCGTTAGAACGGCATCAATAATAATAAAAAAATATAGGCTGAATATTCGATAACATATATTTGTATATACATCTTCAACAAATACGAATGTAGAGTGGCGTACAAACATTGCTGTTTCAATTTAAAAAGCCCTGTTTTTTAATGTCTACATATTTTTTTGCATGGACTCTTGGCTTAGTCAGAGGGAACCTGGAAACCTAGTTTTCAACGTTTAAAAAAATATAGAAATTAAAGCCTCCGTGGCACAGCGGTTATAGGATCACATTCGGAAGACTGAATTAGTTAATCAGTTATTAATTATTTGAGTTCCTCGCTCTGATAACAAAACGAAGCGCGCCGTTGAGTTTTGTTACGGAAACTGAAACACACAGTTTTAAGCATGGTATAAAAATTAAAAAAAAATTAGTACAAAAGAGATTTTGCCGAAAATGAAAATGTTATTTTTTCAAATAAAATAATTGATAAAGTTATTATTGTAAAATACAACGCCATTTATCAAGAATAATGCACATTTATTGCTAGAAATCCCTTTCTCTTTCTAGTATATTTTTTTAAGAATAAAAAGTGAAAGATCGGCAACGTTTAGTACTATTTTTGTATGCGTCACACGAAATCCAGGTATGGATAAATATCGTGAAAAGAAAAAAAAGGTTTCTTGATTAATTTCTTTAGGTATGGGTTTGAAATATTTTACCCTGCATGTAGTCTCCATAAAGAGAGCGTAGACGCTTCCATCCTGTATACCTCTCAAAACTATATCTATAACGATTGCAAAACGTCCTCCCGCTTAGTTATTTAATTTAGTACACGTACATTGTATGTTTACAAATGTATTAATACAAAATAATAATTATACAGCTTCACGCAGTATCCTGCATACTGCAGGGTAAGCAAAGGGAACCTAGTGTTAAGACACTTCGTTCCCCAATTTCGTCTTCGTTCCCGAATTCTGGAGGCATTGCGTGTTGAGTGGCAGAACTCAACGCCACGCTCCTCGAAACCAGAGCGAGGAAATGGAAATGTAAATTTAAGTAAATCTCCTCGAGTGGGGATCGAACCCCCAACCAATCAGTTTTACAGTCACACTTTGTGCCCCTGCGCCACGACTGGCCTCATATAAATGTATTAAATAATAGTTATGATTATTGAGCAATACTCCTAAAGTCATAAAACTGAGTTTCATTGGTCAAGCTTGATGTGATGTACTCAAGAATATTAGACCACGGAGATATATATCACTTAATTATTTTGCCTTATTTCTCACATCCGAGGATAGGTTATATCCGTAATCATTCAAGATCCAAGAACAAATGAGGCGTTGCATTTTATACACCTTATAAAACTAGTATTTAATGTAGTAGAAAATTGATAGTGCACTATAAAAAGAATTGACATGTTTTCTCTAGAACTCAAGAGTTTTTTAAATCCAATAAAGAAAGAATAAAATAAAAATTATATCTGATTTGAGAATCTTCTCCCTATGTTCCGTACTTCGTTTTTCTTTTTTAGAAAGGTTTCTTTTTATTAAAACGTGTTTGTATTTTTAAAAAATGCTACCTGGTATAGTAAGTGCTTAAAATTTACTTCATTTCTATTTTGTCAAAGTACAACATCAGCCAATGGGCACTAATAAATGATACAAATAATATAATACATAGATACAAATTTAAGATGAAAAAACATTATAATAAGACTACGCCATGCTGCAGGCAGCTGGGGCCCAGAGGCACAACCGTGCAACTGCAAACGCGAAGGTTGTGAATTTGATTCATACTTGGGGAAATTAAATATTTAACATTTTCTCGCTCTGGTAACCAATGTCTATTAATGGGAAATTGAGTGTCTTAGCACTAGGTTCCCAGGTTCCTTTTTCCTACTCTGTTTGTATGAGATAGAGCGAAATAAACGCAGTATATTGAGTGGCGTAACTCAAGCTCACACTTTATGTACGAGAGCGAGGAAATAAAAATAATATAAATTAAACATTCCTCCTCTTATAGGTTGAATCCATTACCATCACGTTTACAGTCACACTTGTTTTAGTTTCACACAATATACTGTGCATAGCAAGGTAGACAAAGGGAACCTGGGAACCTAGTGTTAAGCCGCCGAATACTGAAGCATTACATATTGAGTGAAGGAACTTAAGGCTGCGCTGTGCTGAGGCGGCCGAGACAGATTTATGAAAATATGAAATATTTAATAACCCCGTGTAGGAATCGAATCACATATACAGTCACACTCTTGTACCAACTATATACATACACAAACAAATTTAGAAAAGCTAGATCTAAACAGAAAGAGTAAAAGTAAAAGTAAAGGTAAAAGAACCTAATGCTGAATATTTCAGTTCGGCAAGTAGAATTCTAATGATAAATTCAAATCTTACCCCATAGGGAATTAGGCAATCAGACCGTAGGAGCTGGAGGCAAATATACGCTTGGTACACTCACTTGTATATCAACTTGCTACTGTAGTTTAGTTGAATAGAATTATTTGTTTATACTATAGTTATTGTATTTACAATGATACTGTTGTATAAATAGTTGTTTTAGAAATTATTGTGTTCCCCGTACAGAGCAGGGTAGGCAGAGGGAACCTAGTGTTAAAATTCCGTTCCACATTATCCGCCGAGCTCTGGAGGCATTGCGTATTGAGTGGTGGAACTCAACGCCACACTTTGCCTTGGCACCAGAGCGAAGAAACGAAAATATAAATGTAAATAAATATTTCATTTCCTCGAGTGGAGATTGAACCTACCACCAGTCGATTTTACAGTCTCACTTTATGCTCCTGCGCCACGACTGGCCTTTACTATTTTTCGTTGCTTAATATTTTTCTGTATGTTTATATTTATGTATATATATTTTTTATTTTAATATCTGGTCTAGTAAGCTGCAGGACCCACAGTTGCGACAGTTACGCTCCGTTGAGTACTACACAGTGTTTCTCAAACATCAATAACACATTACTAGATAACATAACTCAGAAATAAGACTTAATAATAGATTTTTTTTAATTATAAATAAAGAAAAAACATTATATTTTTTATAAAATATCATTTATTCTATCACCCTCCTTTATGTCGTTTGCAGCCAGTATTGTGGTGGTGTCAAATCCTCTTTTTACTATTTTTAAGTTAAGCTAAATAAGCTTTATTTGGCACATAGATTAGTAGGTAGAAGGAACCTGGTAATCTAGTGACAAGACTCTCCATTCTTATTAAAATGCTTCCGTTCTCCAGTCTCCGCCGGAATTAATGTTTTTATTAATGCACAACAAAGAATGATTTTCAAAAATATATAACTGAATCCAATAAATAACAGACTAACAGTTAACTTAAGCACCATTTTTGATAAATGTTTAACGTCTAAGTTCAGAAGGTAAACTGCAAGAAAAATATATTGGTACCCATTAAAAAAATTTGTACTCCTGTCAATCTTTTACACCTACACTCCAATTTTAATTGACCTTCGTCGTAAATTGATTTGATCTTTCGTTAAAAATGTGATCAAATTTCAAGTTATCGCCGTCTAAATGAAATGCTTGTTATAAATCTTAAATTGTTAATAGAATTTGTTGGTTATTTAGTAAATTGAGTGTCTGATTGAATGTGCGGTAGGTGTGGGTGTGTGGGTTTGAATTATTATTATTATTATTTTCTATAGCTTGACGCTGTATCCCACGTTGCAGGGTGGGCAGATGAAATCTCCGTTCCTATTAAGACACTTCCGTTCCCTAATTTCTACCGAATTCTGAAGTCAATGCGTGGCGTAAATGAACGCTGCACTCCATCTTGTTGAAGAAATGAAAACGTTAAATAAAAGGTGTCGAGGGAGAGCACGGTGTTGAGTTCCGCCACTTAGCACTCAATGCCTCTAGAACTCGGCGGAAAGTGGGGAACGGAGTGTCTTAACACTAGGTTGCCTCCGCCTACCCAGCTGTGTGCGGGAACGTGAAGCTGAATTCTATTCATCAGGGAACATTCAGTAACATGTTATTTAGTATTTATAATCCCAAATGTAAACCACATTTGGGATTTGCAATGATAAAATTACAATTATAATTGCTGAAAACGAAAAAAAATGAATTGTTATCACAAATTCAGGTGTAATTAAACCTGCGTTGACTAATTTGTTAAATGAACGTAAAATTGTGTAAATGACGTATGGTACAAAATATAAAAAAAAAGATTTGTTAGTTAGGGTTTGCAGGGAACTGAGGAAATATATTTCGGAATTTTCGTGGAAACGAAAAAAATATGTGTTTTACATTTTTTCATAAAGTTGATGAAAACGAAGTTGTGGATGAGGACTACTCAAGTATAAATTAGGGAAGGAACGTATTGTTGTTATATTTTTTCTACTTGAGCTCAACGCAACGCTTTACTTCGATAGAACGGAAGAACGTAAATGAACGCGTAATTAACTGGATTTCTTTTTAAAATATATTAGTAAATCGATTTGTGTTTATCTAACTTGTTCGGAACATCATAGTTAAAAAAGAAAACATTATAAATAGTTATTTTTTTCAGCTTTACGCTGTATCCCACGTAGATTTTATCCGATTTTAAAGGCATTGTATGTAGAGTGCCAGAACTCAACGCCGCAGTTTGCCTTTTTACCAGAGCAAAGAAATCAAAATATTAATAAATAATAATTAATTACCCCGGTTGGGGATTGAACCCACAATTGTCGCGTTTACGATCACACGTTTGCACCACTGCGCCACTACGGCCTTAACGTATTAAACGGCTTCAATATGTAATAATTATATTACAAAACTCGCTATCTCTTATACATTGTACTACAAAGTGTCTTGGGAAACATTATACTGGGGCGTTTCTGATCCCTGACCTTTGCAAAGGAAATGTGAAACAGTCTGATTAAAATATAAAATATAAGATTTTTGAATGGAATTGCCCCGAAACGTTGCAAACCAATTAGTGATATAACCTTTTGTTATAGCAATAGGTATTTTGAATTTATTGATCCTAATAGATTTTTATGCTTTCTTGCTTACTTTGTACTGGGATTCAATTTTAATTTTTATTTTAGTATAATATAATTTTTACGTTTGATTTTTTTAAATAGATTTTTTTTAATTTTTCTTAAATAAGAAGTTTGTAGATTTTTTTGGTAATCTTCTTTCTTTTAAAAAATGTGCCCTTATACCATAATTTCATCAAAAAATGTTAATATTATAATTAATAATCTCTATATATAATAAGACAGTAAAAATATTTTGTCTGCACATTTAGTAATTTTGACTGAAATGGATAGAGGGACACTTAAAAAGAATAAAAGA
>DVQM01000746.1:0-14834 GCA_018231645.1 Heliconius ricini
CTTGCCGGCTCTTCTCAGCAGAACTGCCTTCCGAACTGGTGGTAGCTTTTTTTTTGGCTTGTATGTTCATTTGACGATTTAAAACTGCTTAGAAGAGCTTATTTGAATAAAGAATATTTTGAATTTGATGCCATTTGACACAGCAGCCTTACAAAGGGCTATCCCCATTATACCCCCATTATACAATTATTGGATATACCTATATATTACTTTTGCGCTATATACCCTATGCGCTCATTTTTTATGAAATGAGGTACAATAATTTTTTTTTTTTGGTTTGTCTACTACGTCTCTCAAGTGCATATATTTACACGCTACTAACTCACAACCGAATCGATTTCAAAAAACTTTTTAAGGGGAAAAACTACGTTTTGCCATACGCTGCCATGCGCGAGTATCTATCGCATTCCTTAACAGATCTAGAGCATCTATATATTTTTCTATTAAATGTGACAATATTCAAGGGTAAAATGCAATGAATTACCAAAAAAAATAATATAAATGCAATGATTGTGCGTTCGATTACCACTCGCGGGAATGAATTATTTTCAAAGCTAACAAGACAAAGCACGGCTTTGAGTTCCGCCGCTCTATAAGATTGCAAAAATAGATTTTAGTATTGAACAAGTTTCTACCGTTCATAGATGTTTTTTAACTAGTACATAACTTTATTGAAATATTAATATATTATTTAATTTTTTTTACTTCAGTTACTTATCTTACTTACGTTCATGATTGTTTACAGTAGCAAATTGTAAACAATTATGAACGTGAAGGAAATGTTACAATAATTAAAATAATAGTATAAAACATGAATTTTCAATAAATAAATTACATAAATACACTGAGGCCGGCGTGGTAAATGAATTATTATTTATTAATATTTTGATCTCTTCGCTCTGTAGAATTCGCTTTGTAGAATTAAGCCACACAGTACGCCGTGCCTCGATAATTCAGCTGAAAGTACGGAATGTAGTGTCTTACCACCAGATCCCCTATGCGGGAAACGGCGTGAAAAAACAATGTGGTGTGGTGAGTGTTGTGTGTGGTTCATTAAGGCCTCGTCTATGATAAGTCTTGCGGGCTTTGCTGTAACAATGTTTACCAGAATGGTGCAACTAAAAGTGATCTTACTCCTGAGATCTTTCGCTGCCTTAGTAATTGTAGTTGCTATCAAATTACTATCGGGGACGAAAATGTTCTCACCCACGAGGACTTACCGCAGTTAGGAATGCCATTAACCCATTATACGTCCTCACTGCAGAATGCTCGATACGTCGTGTTTTTATAAATGTATTCTAAATTTGCCACTACCATAATTTAAAGTAACTTTAAAAAAATACTAACAAGTAAAGCCTATTAATTACACTGTTGAAGAATATTTAGATGATAAACATGTACGGAATTAATGTCTATTGAATGTAATGCAGGATAGCTGCCAGATAATGCAATGTAATAATACCATTGACTTTGAAAAGAGCTACTGTTGAGTTTCTTGCCGGCTCTTCTCAGCAGAACTGCCTTCCGAACCAGTGGTAGCTTTTTTTGTCTATATGTTCATTTGACCATTCAAAAGTGCTTATAAGAGTTTATTTGAATAAAGAATATTTTGAATTTGAAATATACGGGTCTAGTTAAAGACACAGAGAAATAAGTTTTAGGTGTGTGTCACATGACACATGACACGTGTGGAGTATCCCCTGATCGAAGGCACAGCTAGTAGGCGATTAACTTAACATAATATAGCATATAAATGGAGTACGCCTTCTCTGATAAATAGACTACGTATATATAAAAAATACATAATTCTAATCCGTAGTAAGAGTAGTTTCTGAGATTATTACGTTCGACCAAAAAAATTCTTCAGCTTGCTAACATTAATATAATTCACATGTTAATATATCACGCTTTGTTTGAGCCGCAACAGGCTCAATTTATTAGTGAAGTATAATGAAATAAAATAAAGAGTTCTTCGACTCAACTAGGCTCTTTGTGTAGGAGCAGATGCGCCTATTAACTAAAATTTAGAAGAATTACATTTAAATAACAATATTTTTTTTTTTTATTCTAAAGATTGTTGTAAATAGTGTACTTAACTAAGTATACTACTTTAAATAAACTATAGAATAACATTATTATTTAATTTATGTAAATCTTCTAAATTTTAGTTAATTTGCGTTGTCTCCGATAAAAATCAGACATACATTTAAAGACGTATATTTTAAGAGTTTTCTTAAGCGTCACGCTTTATTACAGCATCATAGATCGGGAGGAAAAGGTAGACACTTCGTTCTCTGTTCAAAAACGAAAGTTTTAATAAACATCATTTATTTTTATTTTTTTATTATAACTTCGTTCTTCGCCTTTGGTTGTTTAGCAATATTGTTCAACGTATAGTGCAAACTAATATCATATTTATTTTCAAGCAAACCAATGAAACGCATATGAAAAATGCAAATATACACTCATTGAAGCGGGATTTGAACCCATCATTATCACGCCAAACACGTTATAAGTACACAATATTGAAGTCAGATTTTAAGGAGCTATAAATAAAATAACTAAATATTTTATTCTACGTGCCATTGACATTACAATTTATGCAATAAAAATAGATTCGAGGCAGAGATCAGGAAATACTCCTTTATTCCTAGCTCAAACCAATCTTCATCAATCACGGCCACATCTATTAAGCCCAACAACACATGTTTAATATATATTAAAATATTTTTTTATAACGTATATTATATTGTATTGTATATTGGATAAAATTAAAAATGTTAATTAATATTATCTACTATGCCACTTTATTACTCGGATTTTTTAATATTTCTTCCGCAACAATGCAACTTAATTTTATTCACCCTTATAAAGAAGCGTTATAGACTGAATTTTTATTTATATTTTTTATATTTCTAATTTATATTTTCACAATCCCTGGCGAGTCCTGGCGCAGTCTGAGAGCATTTATATATTATTAATCTAATGAAATATCTCAAGAATTAAGCTGGAAGTGTGGAAAAAAACATTTTAGATGCTTTTCCCACATTGCAAGATGGAGGAGTCTGATTCTTTAGGTCAAAAAAATGTGGTGTATATTTAAAAAGTCTCCATTACAAGTTACATCAAATTCCAATCAGTCTGTTACTTATGCAATTTTTATATACTTGTAGGTATATAAAAATTGCATAAGTAACAGACTACCTAAGTATATTTTTGTAATTTGAAGTCTGACTGTATATAAGTGTGACTGTGAACGCAACGGTTATGGGTTCGATTCCCGCTTAAGGGAAAGAAATTCTTAATATTTTGATTTCATCGTTCTAGTAACAAGGTAAGGCGCCACGACGAATACCGCCACTCAACATACAATGCCAAACCAGACAGAGACCACCGTGTTGCAATGGGGCAACGTCTTACTGCAAATTCAATAGTTGTAGGCCCGATCTTTACCCGAAGGACAGAGTCCAGGATTGGGTTCCGCCACTCGCAGAGTGGAATACGGAGTGTCTTAACCTCCTTAACTAGATTCCTTCCTAAATGGGCTTAAACTCTTCAGAAAATTTTTCAAATAACCAACGATATTAAATTTACTTTAATTATCAGTATTACCTTCCAACGTATTTGTATTTTAAACAAATTGCAATCAAATGTAATTATGAAGCCTGGTTTCCACCGTGAGCGGAGCGAACCTATTAAGGGCTACGTTGAACTCGTTAAAGAGTAAACTGCATACTTGTATTTCCACCAATAAATAGTTGGGCGGAAAGGACTGAACGAGCCGAAAGTGTTGAAATAAACTCGCTCAAATTCAGGCGGCAAAGGGAGGTAATAACAAAACACAAAATTCTTTGTTGATAGAAATGTAACCCTATTTTATTAAAACGGAGCCCGTCCCGCCTAAGCATTACCCCCACATTTCTCTCTCGTGCTGAAAATCCGGCTTTAAGATCTAAAAGGTTTGTTAGGCCTGTCGATTTGTTCAGAATCCAAAGCTCCAAATAAATCAATACACAATCTTTTTTCATGAAATCCTTTCCAATATAGTATTCACCTTTAGCTAGAATTGTCAAATAGTACACATGTTTATATTGTAAGCTACCTACCTTCTTAACAGCAAGTCGCTTATTCTATTCTACTCTACGTGTTCAGTGTCGTAACTCGCTGTTGCGCACAAAGTTTCATCAGTCTGCTATTCACTTAGAGAGTTGTATGTTCACTGCTGGACATAGAACTCTCCAATGCCCTGCCACTAAGCTCCATCTTCAGCTCTTTGCATCTAGCCATATAAAAGCACAAAGCTCAATAAAAAAAAAACTTTTTTTTATAACATTAAACAAAGTAATTTAAGAAATAGCCACGCGAGGGAAATAGTGAATTGTTATTACACTATCATTATAATATTGTAATAAATTAGTTGAGCGACAACTTTTTTAGCAATTTTGTTTCCGTGGACTTTTTATCTGAGATTCCCTTATCTGTAGGAATCTTAAGAATAAGTTTATTGATACTTCCGTTAGCCTGCATACCCACATGGAAAAGTCCAGAGATGCACAATATACTGTCTAATGGTAATCGTGGGATAGTCTCTAAAGTGAATATTTTCAAGGTATTTCCTTATTAACACTAAAATAAAAGGAAACATATAATTTAAATATTTATACTCCCGATTACGTTTTAGCATAAATCAATAAAACTTTTAAACTGTCCTCAAATTGAGCTTTGTATTCTATTTAAATTAATTGAACTTTATACATCCAAAATATCATCCGCCACTCAACGCGTGCATAGAAAACGGGAAACGAAGTATCTTAATATTAAATTATCTATATAGATCCTACTATATGAATAAACTTTAAATGAATTCTCATAATAACAGAAACAGTATAATCATTCTTAAGATAAAGTGCTTGTTGCGATTTATGAGTTTTATGTTGACGTGTTTCTTTACTTCATATAGGTCGTACAGTGATATATTACACAAACATGTAATAGTGAGCATGAAGAACTATATCATTTTTTTAGAGTTCCTTACTTTAAAAGATTAAAACGGAATATATAGAATCACTTTGTTGTCCATCTCCCCGTATGTCAAGAGCATTTATGTCGAAATCGTGTGTAAGATACCTTCGCAAGCTGAAATTAATGTAAAATGTCCAAAATTATGGTTAGAGCACTCTAGTTTTTGCCGCATAATGTGTTAAATTCGTCGCGGGATCACGCGGGAACCCTTGCATGGGTACTTGCTGTGGTACTTCTAAAATAAAATTAAACAATATAAATAAAGGAAAAAATTCCAAAAGTGAACATTTAAAAGATTTTTTAATAGAAATAAATAATTACATTCGAAATTGTAGTTCAATTCATTCAAAATGAATATATACGCCTGCAAATTTAAGTTTGTCAACTTTTATAAATTTCATTATGTTGACATTAATTCTCTAATTGTTACGAAGCCCTCTGTGGCCGAATCTGACTCGGACATGATCTGATCTTTTTAGCTTTACGCTGTAAAGCAGACCAGGTAAAGAGAACCTAGTGCTAGGACACAAATCGAACAATTTTCTAGTAAAAGCGTGTTTAGTGGCGGATTTTGAGCTTTTTCTGGTTTACAAAGCGAGGACAGCCTCATGTTCATGTGGTGTATGAAAATAATTATAAGTGATCATATTTACATCTTCTAGTAAACTAATCATAGTAGCTGATTGTTATCTTCACGATTTCGCGGTGACCAGAGACAATAGTTGTTGTAGAGTTACTGTTCTATACCTGAATCGTCGTCGAATGAATGTTATGATAATTATTTCACTTTATTTGCACACAATTATATACTAAATATCTAGACTGTGTATTCTAAAACCACCTCACAAACACACACAAATAAAATAATTACAAAGACACAAAAATAGCATCAGCAAAAAATGTGAATGATATAAATTAATGTAAATTAAGCTTCAGTGAGGCGCAGTCAAAATAAATGTCATATTAATACAGATTTATAAATATTTATTATTCTATTAACAAAAAAGCAGGTGGAAACGCGAGTCGAAATCGTATTCTGAGGATTCCGTACCAATTTTAGGATGTCAAAGGACAATTTAAAAAAAATTGACGAACTTAACTTTGTGGACGTATGCACTCGTTTTGTATGAAATGAACTATAAATATGTGTATATGTACCATATGTACGTATATATGTATGTATATGTACCAGTCCGTTTTACAGTCATACAAAGTGTGACTGTAAAACCGACTGGTTGTGGGTTCGATCCCCACTCCAGGAGATGAATATTTACTTAAATTTAAATACAAGAAATAGTTCTTGTGTCTAGGACAAGCGCGGCGTTGAGTTCTGGTACTCAACACGCAATACCTCCAGAATTCCCTATGCCTACCCCGCAGTGTGCGGGATACAGCGTGAAGCTGATTGATTGATTGTACTGCTAGTTCTTAGTTCTTGCCAAATTTCATAATTGTAGGTCCCAAAAGTATCCTATAGGTTTCGATTACGCGGTAATTTTCATATAAAATGCTTCAAAATCGATGCATAAACGCTCGTATCTTCTAATTGCGTTGACTTAAAAACTCAATTTTTTTTTGTTTCAAAGGACCGTAGACCTGAATATTTCATATTAATTTCAGATCGATGCATCAACGTGAACTTAAGACAAATACTCTTGACAAACGGAGAACAAAGTGATCCATATATATACATATATCAATATACAATATGTAGTTCCATTTTTTCCTTCTGAGACATGAAACCTCAAAAAGCCCCAAAATATTATTGAAATTTATTTATTTATTTTTTAACTGAACTCCTGCGTTAGAGAAGCCGTTTCATTTCCTGCTCCTATACCGATTATCTGGTAAATTACTGGTGTCTGGATATATCTGGTAAATTACTGCCATTTTTTTTTATTTAGAGGGCCTAGTGAGTTGTAGTACAGTGGGACAGAGTTTGACTATAAAAGCGACGGTTGCTTGTTTGATTCCTAATTTTCACAATTGATTATTTCATTTCAAAATGAGCCGCGGCGTTGCGGTCCGCCACTTAATATGTTATATATGGAAAATTGGACGGAAAATGGTGATTTTTTACTCGTTGTTTGTTTGTTCTATTCCGCATAGGATATAGTTATCTTTTAACGTTACGATCAACGGCATGTCTCTTTCATTTCACAATATGACCAATTTAATAATATATTTGTATACTATAGTTTTTAGTTTGTTTTTATTTTCTGAATTTAACTGAAATGCAATCGCGTCTTTGTTAAAATCAATGTAACGGATAGACGGTATAAACGTTTAATGAGGTCATTAACTCTTCGAGGCTAAAATCTAAATTGAGACTGTTAATAACTTTTAAATCTCAATCTATCTAATTCACGGCAACTTATAGTCAATTTTGGTACATATTACGCTTTATTTTTAGTTTTCTTAGTCATTGATAATATTTTTTTTTTTTTAGATTCTTCTTGGGTACCTCGTGTTTAGACACTTACTGATCCAGGAACATCGGAGCGTAGAAATGAAATATTTCACATCTCTTCCAGTAGGAATCGAACCCACCCTTCGCGCTTACAGTCACACACTAGTGTTCCTGCGCTATGATTGCTCTCACCACTTACTATCGTTAAATATGCTTTTAATTGATAACAACGACGCTCACTGAGAACATCGACGTTATTATAAAATATTTATGCTTAATAAAAAATTATAAATGACCGGAAAAACAGACAACACTTGTTACTTATAAAATCTTAATAAAAATGTGATATATAATCTAGGTGTTATCCAGAAATTGATGATTTATTAAATTGCATATTTTTAAACAATTTACATACGCCCATGAATAACTAATAAATAAAGTATATAAATAGAATAATGACATTAGGTATATGAACAAATAGGCTATCGTTTCCGTCGTGGCGTAGTGAGTTGGCTGACAAGGCTAAGCATGGAGTTGAGTTTCGTGACTTTCGTGACGTAACACACAATGTCTTCGAAACGGTTGTGAAGCGGAGATCGGAGTATCTTGACATTTTTTAATAAAAAATATGGTCATCACAAAAACAGAAGAGTAGGCAGAAGGTAGGTAGGAAAGGATCTACAGTTAAGACAGTTCGTTCTCCATTATGACACTTCCATCGAACTTTCGAGCTTGCAAAACTCAGCGCTGCTCTTTGCCTCCTTGGTAAAAGGCGTGAAAATAAAAATAATTTACTCACCCGAGTGGTATTCGAACCTACAGCGGTCACAGGCGTACTGGCTTGTGCCCCTGCGACACGACGGCCTCAAGTCTACTATAAAACAAGAGATGCACGTTGTCGTACGGGTTCAATGATCATTCAAGGCCAACTTTACTTTCATTGTGAACTTGACATTCAATTTGTCCGATGTATACACAAGGTATATACATACTATCTTTTCGCTGCTGTTTGGCTCAAATATAGAGAAAACTCTGACCACAGTTACAAATATTTTTTCGATTCGTGTCAGGACTTCCTTGTGGTTAACGTGTTCAATCAAAAAATCCACTTTATTATATTAGTATAGAAAGATGTACTTATATGTGTGTACTAAGAAATAAAAAAAGAAGTGTGTGTGTGTGTACTAAGAAATAAGGTCCATATAAAACTATAAATACATAGATATATAAAAACTATATTTTTGTTATATTAAGTAAGCTACGTATATTATAAAAATAGGCGTATAAAAGATCGTATTTTTATATCCAAGAAATCTTCGTATAATAATTTTTAATGCACGCAATTTTACTTATACGAGTAGACTGTGATTTAAGAATAAATTTGGCGTTTTATTATTATTTTTGAGCTTCACGCTATATCCCACACAAGGACGTACAGAGTAGGCATAAGGTATCTGGGTTCCTAGTGTTAGGATTTACGACATTCTGTTCGCATTGAGACATTTCCGTTGCCCACTTCCCGACCAATTCTGGAGGCTCTGCGTGTTGAGTGGCCGAACTCAACACCGTGCTGCTCCTTGTTACCTTACCGCTCCTTATTACCCGAGTGAGAATTCAATCTACAGCCGTCCCGTTTACAGCGGGATGGCTGTAGATTGAATTGAAACTGTAGATTGAATTGCGATTGATTCTTATTGTATAAAGAATTACTATTATTTTAAAACTAGTAACAATGTTTGGAAAAACAATTGATAATAAAATTTTGGTCATTTAAAACGGAGGAACATTTAAAAGGTTAATAATAGAAATTTTTTTTTTGCTGCTTACCTTTACCTATATACGCGAAGTGAATTTAGGACAGTGTCAGCACTAAGAGAAGATTCTCAATTCCTTTTGTCCGCCCCATTTAAAGACATTGAGTGACGAGTGGCGGAGCTCAATGCCGCACTTATATACCAGACTGCCGCACTTATACCAGAGTGAGAGACAGAGAGAGAGTTATATACCAGACTATTAAATATTATATAATAAATGATACAAAAAATATTAAAATTTTCAATCAATCAGCAGATCAAGGCCTGAAATTTCTAATATAATCAACAATACAAATTTGAATATTAGGTACTTTGGATTCAGTAATGTAAAAAAATCTAAAAAGAAAATAGTGGCCAACAAAGGATGCAGAAAGCAATATTGAGGAGAGTAGGAGAGTAGCCATCATTATATGTTAATGTGTTAATGTGTGTGTGACACGTAAGTGCGCGTTCAAATCCCACGCAAAGCTTGTGCATTGTTGTTTACTTAAACGGCCTGACCTATAAGCACTATTCATTCAATTCATTCTCTTGGTATTTACATTTATTTTAAGATAAGTAATTACATGATTCAGCTTCATATGAATACCATTCTCATAGCAATAAAGGGACATCCCTGTAGATGATATTTATTTCACTATAAGCATGCGCATTAGGGAATTTAATAAAATATTATATAATTATATATATTTTTTATATTTGTATTAATATAAATATGACGCCGTTGAATTCCGCTATCCAATACGCAACCCCGGAGGCATAGCGTATTGGATGGCTGCAGCAGGCACTATGTTTCCTCTGCATACCCTGGTGTGTATGGGATACAGCGTGAATTTAAAAATATAACACAAAAACAGCCTTAATATCACAGTATTACTCTTTAGTTTTTCACTGTATAGGTACCGCATATAGCAGGATAGGTGGAGAGAACTTAGTGTCAAGACACTCCGTTCTCCACTTAATGCCTTAATTCTAGATGTGACACATTGAGAGGCAGAGCTCAACGCCGCACCAAAATAACAACAACAATTATATTCAATATACAACTAATCTAGGAATCCATTTGAATATATTATACAGTCATAAGCCTAATATCCACGTTTGTAGTTTTTGTAAAAATTACAAAATAGTCCCAGACAATATGGCTAAATTATGACAGACACCGACTGATTAAATAATCATTTAAATAAAATAGTGAACACGGTTGTAGGCTTATTTGTTAAATGTATTGTTTTAATTTTCTCGCTTTGGAAAGTAAAAAAGGCATGGTGTTCAGTTCCGTGGTTCAACAAATAAAAAAAATATATAATAATAGTCAGAGCCCGCACCTCTGTAATTTAGATGTTGAATGTAAAATCCAATGATTTTTCCCGTTCCCGTGGGAATTTCGAGAAATCCTCTTTTAGTACTCCCTTGTACTCCCTAATTGCCACTTACCAATTTTCAACTTTCCTCGTCCAGTAGCTTGAACTCTAACAAAACATAAAAACCAACATTTCAGTCAGCTATAAAACAATGCATATAAGTCGCCACGTCGAAGCACGAGTACATTGTAGGAAATGAATAATTTTTCATTCACCGTAGTGTACACAAGTGTCGACGTCAAGCGTACAAATGTATACAGTTGTATGTAGTAGTACGTACCACTGCGTCATACGACAATAGCTTAAATGACGTTAGGATAACGTTTTTTATACATTTATTTATGAGGAAATAACGGCTTTACTACTGATATAATTTTTAGAGTTCTTTACTTATAAAAATCTTCGTTAAAATAAGTTTCGTTATTGAGAAAGAATTAATAAAGCTTGATATTAGTTGATTGCGTAAAATAATTTTGTGTGATTTTTATCAGATTCAAGCTGTATCCCGTACACAGCAGGGTATAGGAAGTCTAGTGTTGAGATTACTTCATATTTTTGCCCAGGAAAAGGATTTGAAAAACAATATTGTGCCCCGAGTAAATTATTCAAAGAATCAAATGTAATCTAGCGAGCTACCCCTAGCGAGGTAGTCAGAGAGAACGGAGCGTCAAACGCTACAACCTCTACTTACCTCTTTCGCCTCGTACACTGTCATCAACCTCTCTCTTACGTGACCTTTCCCTTGTATCTTTGATACTGTGTTTTCGAAGGTCAACCGAACGACCAACCGCAAGAAAAGCTTCGTGTTTTCATTAAAGTTGATCGTTAACGTTTCTTCTCTTTCATTCTCTGACTTGTCACGTTTCGTCTTTATCAGTACTTTTGTTTGGTGGTTTTGGAGTTTATACTCTTTCTCTTTTATCTCTTTCGTATATTGGTCCTTACCTGCGGCTTTATTTTGAAATACTTTCTTCTTTCTTTCTACAGCATCTTGCCCTTCATGATCCCACCATTCGTTGTTGCGTTTTGCTAAAGCCTCTTTTTCCTCTACCTCATGCTCTCATCGCTGCTTCCTTTATGCAATCGCTATGGTTCTGCCAACATACTTGTACTTCAATATTGTCATTTACATATTCACTGCTGCCTTTATATTTCTTCTATTTCTTCTATTAGCTTCTTCATATTTCTCCGTAATCGGTGTTTCTTGAAGATTCCAGATTCCAGCGTCAACCTGCAACGGTCTGTTTGTAGGTCTTATTCTGGCAACGACTAGATAGTGATCTGTTCCCAGATCAAAACGCCTAACCATTCGCGTGGCCATAACTTGGCTTTGAATACGCTGATCCACTTGGAATAAATCAATTATACTTTTCCCTTCCTTTCACTCCCATGTAAATTTGTAAGTACATACATGTGAATTTGCTTGTGGTTAAACATCGTGTTTGCCACAAACAAATCACTTTCCTTGCAAAAAATCCAATATAAGCATTCCATCCGTTCAACTCGCCACATATTATTATTTTTTCTTCTATCTAGAACGTCCCTTACACTCTGCCAAAACTCCTGGAAATCGTCTAATGTTATCTTCAGCTTGAAGCGAACCCAAAGCAGTTAATCGCCTTGTATTCTACCGCTGCATTAACGAATTGAGAGGACAATGACACACATCGCTCGCTCTCTGTTACACCGGCCTAGAGAGCGACAAGCGTAAATCGGTCGTGTCATTGCCCCTTTGCTTGAATATGACTAAGAAGTCATACAAACAACATCTAAATCTCCGTTCTTCCGCCGTTCCTGACATGGTGTGGTGGATGGCGGTCCTAAACGCCGCTCTCGTCACCACTTGACACACCAGGAGGGACGCCAGAGTGTGCGTCGCCTTGGAGGGGACAATCAGTGCGCTCTCTCGAGGTGCACGTGGCGGATTGAACGTTGCAGGACTGGCAGTGTTCGCTGCGCAAGCCTTCCATCTTGGATCCTGAAAGGAAAAATAATTCTTCTTTCTTTTATAAAACTTAATTTTATTATAGAAATATATTGTTTTTATACAAGAAGAAGTGAACCCCTTTTTATCATATCCTTTTTATGTATGCATCATAAAATTTATTATACGGAGCACCATATACGACAAATATATATTTAATACAAGGAAGTAAACACATGTGAATGACAAGTATGGTTAACTATAATGATAGCTGAATTGTTATTGAAATATATTGAAAAATAATAAGAATGTTATTATTATCAGGTACAAGAAAAAATATTTCATTATCACATGAGTTCTAAGATAATTTTAAAATGTGTTTCATATATATTAAAGTACTAACTGTAACTAAATGTTTATGTTACCGGCAATCTGAATAATTTCGGTAAGTAATTAATTTACCAAACCTGCACCTGAAATCCGCAAAATCTGAACCTGCGGTGGTGTTAGTGCATATGTCTGCATGAAATGGAAGTGAGAGCCAACACGCTTATTGCCTGCCTTCCGGCACATCAATTGCCAATTCGGCAACTCATAGAACACCTAGGCAAAGTATGAAATTAGCAATTTGCTAATTGCTTTAATATTTTTGCTTATTGCCATAACAGTTATTTTATACATCTGCTTTACCGAATTGGTTGAATGTTTAGCATTCACTGTGTAGATGGCATTAGGATAGGAGTTTACGTGGGAAAAACTTCGCCTTGCATGCATACTTACCGTCTACCTAAATGTCGTATACTAATATAATTTGTTTGTTTGTTTAAACGCTAAGATCTCTGAATCTACTGGTCCGGTCTGGTGGTATTCTTCAGAAGTTCTATAACCTATATGTATATATATAATCGCACTATATCATAGAGATGTCAGTTCTATAGTGTTGTGCTTATAAAGAACATAACCCATATTCAATAATATTTGAGGTAATCGTGGCTCAGGGGCACAAACTGTGACTGTTAGCGCGACTGGTTGTGGGTTCGATCCCTACTCGAGGAAATGAAATATTAAGTTTTTAATTTACATTTTAATTTCTTCGTTCTAGTGTCGAGGCGGAGCGCTGCATTGAGTTCTGAAAGTAGGGAACGAAGTGTCTTAACACTTTTTTCCCTCGGCCTACCCTGATGTGCGTCGAATACAGCGTGAAGCTGATTTGATTATATTTTTTTTATTTAAGATAGTACAAGAAGCTACGCTCATGATGGTGATGACGGTATTTTTCATGGTAGATATCTGTATATCTTCCATGAAATTTAATAGTACTTACCAGGTATATCTTTCTTTGATGTGATGAAAATATATAAATAGCAATGGCAAAGGGGAATCACCATTTTATTCGGATAAAATATTTGCCAACTAACAAAGAACTTCCTTAACAACAATTCATCATAGTATGTCGCTTATCATTAACTGCATTGATGTGATTGGTTTAAATTATTATTTGTTAAACGTAATCGGGTCAAGATATTTATTATTTATAACTATATCCTCTATTGAAAATGAGAGACCATCGTGGCGCAGTGGAACAGCGCGGTTGTAGATTTGATATCCGCTCTGGGGAATTAATAATTTAGATTTTTTTCTTTCTGACAAGACAAAGCGTAGTTTTTTTAATAAAAAAAACAACTTCCAAGGGTTCAACAACGGTTCTTTCTGACGCTTTATTTTGAAAGTTATCACTTACAGTTAATTTTTATAAGACCACGAATACATACAGGTTCCTTCTTTCTTAGGTTATTTATAAACTGAGGTGAGTCCTTCAGATGCATAGTGTTAGTACTGTAACAATGGTAGGTATTTAATAAATAGTTTAGGCCAGTGTGGCGTAAGGGCGGAAACGTAGGATTGTAAATTCGATTCCTGCTCAAGTAAATGAAATATTTAATATTCTCATTTCTTCGTTCTGGTCGCGCGAGGCAAAGCGCGGCGTTGAGTTTCACCATTCAACACACAAGATTCCCAAGATTTCCAAGTTCCCTCTACCACGTGCGAGATACTGTGTGGATTAAAAAAAATGTTTTAACTTTTTTTATAAAGTGAAATAAATAACCTATTATAGGTATTATTATTTATTTCACTTTATTATATTTTTCATTTAATTTGTTTTATTATTTTAATTTGTAATAATAATTTATATTAATTTCCATCACTCAGAACGCAATATCTTGAATTGGGGTGCATATAATGCTGCCGTGTGATCCCGGCCTAGAATAGAATCATCCTGGTACTGGTGGTGTTGTAAG
>DVQM01000747.1:0-14830 GCA_018231645.1 Heliconius ricini
GGAACGGAGTGTCTTAACACTAGGTTCCCTCTGCCTACCCTGCTGTGTGCGTGAAGCTAATTTAATTTAATTTTACTACTTTATACTAATTTTTACTTTATAATATCATTTAACTCTATAGTTGTAACTTATAATTTTCCATATAAAAATACCTTTTTGGAAAATGTTTAAAAATTTTAATTTATTTCGCGGGATTTCAAACTTCACTTCTAGGAAACTGTCAAAGCGCTCTACCGACGTGTAAAAGCATCTTTGTTAAAAGAATTTGACAAAAATTCGCTACACAATATGGAGAGGTAATAAAGAAAATATAACAAATATTTTCTTTATTCACTTTGGGTAGCGGAAATTGGCAAAAGAGAATGTTATTTATAAGATATTTATATAGTAAACCCTCCTAAGTTAGAATCCCACTACGTAATTATATTCATGTATATATATTATCAATCAGACTCTAGATGAAGAAGCAGAAGCTGAAGCAACACAAGAAGAAACAGAACAGCTAACACCAGAGCAACTTCTTCGTAAGTGTACTGAAGAAATTGAAGAGTTAAAAAATGCAGATATTGAAAAAGGCGTCCGCTTTACAGATGAACAATTTGCTCTTCTCAAATATGAAACAAATGATGTGAAAACGCTTAAGAATCTTACGGTAAATTATTCGTAACTCAATAAAAATATTTGAAATAGATTTCTCAGGAACTTAGCCAGTAGCACATTGGGTGGAAAAACATATATAGAGTTAGACTTATATATTAAGCACGCACGGCGTTGAGATCTGCTACTCAATAAGCTCAGTCTCGCTCAGGCTTCAAATTCCGGGTGAATTCTTTTTTAAAAGTTTTAGCGCTCATCAAATTAAGATTTGGTTGGTTGGAGTTCAATTTTGTCATCGTAAATTAACCTTTTTTTTTAATTAGAGTATATCATCATAACTCTCAATTTTAGAAATATTTGGTATAGAGAAAAATTAGAAATATTTGGTGTAGAGGCAAAGCGCGGCGCTGAATTCTGCCACTCAAGATGCAATGCCTCGACAATTCGGCAGAAAGTAGGGAACGGAGTATCTCAACGCTAAGTTCCTTCTGTCTATCCTGGTGTTTGCGGAATATAGCGTGAAGCTGATTTTTTAAATTTCCATTTACTAGATCGTATCAGGTCTTCAGTTCCAAGTTAGTCGTAAGAATAATAATTTAAAAAAAAATGTTCTCTAAAAAGCATTTGATTATGATATGTTAGTTGGTCATTAAAAGTGATGACTAAATCGACCCCAAGAGCTATCAAAGTACTGTGAGTATAGATAGGTATGGCAATTTATTATATTGATAACAGTCTTCGATTTTGTTCAGATGAAAACATGTCTCATGGGCTCGTGGCGAACTGGTATGAACTGGATATAGTATCGGGTACTTATGACCCTTGGACCGGTGATTCTTAACTTGTAAACAATTCTATGATCATCTAATGGTTTTACTCGTGTACGTTTGTAGGGTATAATCAGATTTCACGCTTAAGTCATGTTTCTTATTTGTGCTATCTTGTGGGGTCTAAAGGAAAATCGTGGTACTGTATTTATTTATAATTTTAAAATAACAAAGCTCAACTTAAAGTATGAGCTTGATTAAAATTTAAAAGCAGCTTTAATACCAAATTTTATACCCGTTTTTAGGCAAACACTATTTAAAATTTAACCACTGATATTTTTTTTCCTGAACTATTAAATTTGGCAGCTAGCATCCACAGGTAGTACGTTGCTAACTGCCAAATTTCACAACTCGTAAGTCAACCGGAAGTATACTATTAACATTTTATTCTCTTTATAGTTAAAAATCTCCGTTTTACCTTACCTTTTTTTTAAGTAAGTGTAGAAATACAGTTTTTTCCGTAGATTTGAGTATATGGTTTGAATTTCAACTCGATATCTCTAAGCGTTCCTAAGCGTAAATAAAAGACAGGACAAACAGACAGACATGTAGATGAATGGACGGACGGAGTACAACAAAGTGATGTTAAAAGGGTCCCTTTTTTTCCTTAAGGTACAGAACCCTTAAGATTTCTCTTTTCAGGCTTATTACAATTGAAATTGACTCATTTATCAAAATTATATAATTCATAAGTATAATAAATAAATTCAAATAACACCAGCCACATTTTCGCATCTTTTCATTAAAAATATCTCTTTGTGACATTTGTTTATTGAATTTATCATCAAATGAATATTGTTTCAATTAAAAAAACTATTATATTCATAACGTATATAAATCAAATCTTAGTGACATTTAAAATAACTGCAAACGACAATGCAACAACTTTAAAATAACTGCAAAATTTAAAATAACTGCAAACTAACAATATATTTGTTAATGCACATTTAAAGAAAATGTATTTTTTTAAAGAGATTCCGCCCATTGTTAGTAAACCGTCAAGAAAGCACCCGAACGACTTATTTATCATGTGTACTCAATATCAAATAGTTCAATAATTACTATCAACCGGTTCTCTCTCGTATCCTTATCTCCTTTAATCTATATAACCGAGACGAATGACCTGATCTTAATAACAACTATCTGTTATATTAGTATTATTAATAAGAATTCAATATAGGTTACCATTGACGGACGGACAAAGAGTGGTTAAAGTTATGTGTTGTCGCTTCAACAGTCCCCTTTGTTGGCTTAGGTACTTGCGTACAATTGAGTCTTAAGAGAAATAATCAAGGTATATATTAGTTCTAAAATAATCTTGTTCATATTATTTATCTGCATGTCAGCTTTTTTTAAATAAATATATAATAAATACACTTTTAAATACGATCGTGCCGACTGTCAATGTCTAATTAGAACATATAAAGTACGTAGCTACGTAGTTTATAAATAAAACAGTGAGTCTTTACTTATTGTCACAACTACGATAACCATAAATCAACATTTAACACTAATTTATTTGCTTTCTTATTTTATAAATACAGGGTGGAAGCGTCAGCACCATTTTAAATGAAAGTGATTTTTTCAAACAAAATAAATAATAAAATTGTCGTTTTTTCTTTTGAAAGGCTTATGTGTCGTCGTCGGACGACGCACGCACACATAAGCCTTTCAAAGGAACACCACCGCACCTTTAGTAGTATTTTTTAGTAGCAAGTGTTTACGTTATTGGTATCTTTGCGTAACTGCGTCACACGAAATACAGGTATGGATAAATGAATGAAAAAAAAATCTTACGTCCAAACTGTTGAGGCAACTTGATTAATTTCTTTAGGTATGCGTTTGAAATATTTTACCCTATATGCTGTTTCCATAAAAGGAGCGCTGCCTTTTCCACCCTGTATATAATTACAATGTATTTTCGCCTATTATCATAATAACACAAGTCTATAGTTATATATTGCTTTTACATTATTTACTATATTAAATGTATGTAGGTAGATTGTAGGTGCATAAATGACATTATCAAAGTTATAAAGACAATGGCCGATATATAGAGAAGATAAACTATAAATTATTTATAAATGATGAATGTGTTGCAGACCAAATAACTAATATTGTATTTAATATATCTTTATAATGTTTGTAAAAAATAGATAAGAATAGCAAAGTTAACTTGGGTTTAGTCCAATCAATTACGAAACACAAAATAAATGATAAATGGTTAGGCGAATTCGAAAGCAACTATATTTTATGAATTAGATTAAGTATAATTATCGCGTTATTTTTTACATTTAAGGGTAGGTTGGTACCTTGTAACATATACAAAATGTAAATTTAAAAAAAAAGTGTATAAATAATCTATTCACCAAGTCTACCTAGGTTCGAAGATCACACCGCGGCTTATTAGCGTTCTTGCAACGTATTCGCAATCACATCACGCTTCATGGATGTGAAATATAAATATATTGATGTACGAGACATTATAGAAATTAGAAAACAACACATAAGCATTAGAAAATGTGTAGGTAATATAATTTTTTTTTCTTTTTTTTAACCAGTCAAGTGCGAGTTGGACTCGCTCACTGAAGGTTCCGTACCAACTTTATGATTGTAAGTGAACGGAAGATAAAACTCCGGAACGGAAGTTTTCAGGCTTCAATTTGTCTAGGTTAAGATTGTTTGAGAAGTACACACTCATATTTTATAAAATGAACTATAAATATAAGCATATAACGGTTTTTTACCTGTGATAATACCTACTTATATTTTTTTTTTCGATTTTTATTTTTACTATATATTATTATTTATACTATTACTATTATTATTTATACTATTTTATTTGTACTATAAGTTTTCACAGTTTTCCAATATTATAATTATAAATCAACGGGAACATTTGATTACGTGAAAATTTTCGCACAAAATGTGGCAACACCGCAGACGTGATCTTAATATTAATTTCTGCTTGATACCTCCACGCAACTTTGAGAAAGAATGGTCTTGATGGATTGATAGACAGACGTCTGTATGTCTGTCCGTCTGTCGGACAATAAAGTGATCCCATAAACGTTACCTTTTTTTCTATTCAAGTAGGGAATCTTAAAATTATATAATAAATAACAAAGAAGAAGATTAACTGCATAAAATATATTTATAAGCCTACTATAGCCTGGCCATAAATACGATTAGTTCTTTTGTCAACAACTTTGAAATTTCGTTCGATTGGTTTGACTTTATCATTTCAATTAATCATAGTTATGAATATATTTTATTCATTTTCTTTTGATCTTCAATTTGGCTTGTGTAAATCTTGTACATCACTACATGGAACGCACAGACACTGTTTGTTCATTTATCATGTTTTTTTTTAATTTTGTAGAGTTTCAAAATTCAAGCTCTTACTTTCAACTCTAAAATTATTTATTTTTGAACCAATTTTTTTCTTTGTGCTTAAAATCTAAAATAAAATGAATTGTAAAAAAATACAGCATTTAAACACAGAAATAACATAATAACAGGTCATTAGTTATAAACGATTACTGACAACTGAACTAGTTATTTAATTATTTAACCTAGATAATGATATTTAGCGAGTACTCTCTAATGGACTTCCTTATAATTTTTAAATTAATATGTAATTAAAAATAAAATCAACTTTACCATAACAACCTTTGACATTATCTTGTGCAGTTAATTGCTTTATTTGAAATTCATATAAGAAAAACTAATTCTTATTCCTGATAATTTGTGACTGGTTAATATCAGTTAATTGTTATGGATTATATGCTACAGATATATATGATAACATGGGCAGTCATGGCATAGGGACACAAACGAGTGACAGTAAACGCGACAGGTTGTGGGTTCGATTCCCACTCGGTAAATTGAAATATTTAATATTTCCATTTATTTGTTCTGGTGTTTAGGCAGGTGCGGTGTTGAGTTCCGTCACTTAACACGCCAATGCCTTCAAAAAATGCTTCGTCGGCCTACTCGTCTACATGCGGGATATAGCGTGAAGCTGAAAAATAATTGTTAATTTGTACGTGTATGCTATTTATTTTATATATCAAAGATTGATGAAAAGTGTTCGAAAAGTAAAGTTTTCGTTATATTTTCGAGTACCGAAATATACGCGAACAATCTGGCTTAAATTATTTCAATTAAAATTGTTGTTTTGTTTCTCTTGCAGACTGTGGAGGAACTGTACGCGTTGGCTGACAAAATTATTGGAACTAAACGTCTTTAAGCAAGTTGAATAGAAAAAAAAAATAAAAATAAATAAAAAAAATTGTTAATTTTTGACAAACTTGAATAATATTGTTTATTGGCAATTGTTTGTTAGATTTTGTAAAATTAAAACTGTTATGTAGAGTTATAACCTTCTTTAGTAATATTTTTAAGTAACAACGAATATTTTTCTAAATAAATATTAATTTTCAAAATACACCAACTTTTACCGATTATAATTACCTAAATAAAATAGACTCCTCGGTTGTATTTTTTATATATATATTTTTTGTACTATGTAAACGTCTAAGGTTCATATGAAAGTACAAATTTAATACTTTAGTATTTTATTATATAATAAAGTAGTAAAATAATTGTACTAAAGGAATACGCTTAGATCATATAATTTTATTAAAGCACTTATTCTACTTTGTAAGAGAGCACATTTGGGATATTAACCTTGACTAGATATTTTTAATATTTCAGAGTGCTTTTACAAAACAAAATATACAATTGAAATCTTTACATGTAATCTTCTATGTTTAAAAAAATTGAGGACAATGTTAAGTTTATTATTACAAGTCTCAACAGATGATCTTTACTATCATGTGTTTGTTTTCTCGATAACAAAAATACCTACACAAAAATATTTTCATTGAAAATTTACGTAAGATTGAAAAACTACATACATCTTATTTAACAAAAGTTTCTACCAATGGTCGAGTAAATTAATTTGTAACAAATTCTTTCACACTATGAAAGAAAGCGCTGCAGCATGTAAATCTCCAAACATTCTTTAAAAAATATTTATAACTTCTAATCTCTTAATTTATCGTAAGTTAAATCAATAATTATGATGTAGTCGAAGGTCACAAATGGCTTTTAGGCCGTCTGCGGAGTTGTGCGTAAATAAGACCCGCGGGCTTATCAATGGGCTGATAGATGTAATGACGAGGGTCTCCTTTCGTCACATTTGCTGGGAACTTGGACACGTCAATGTTGAGGTAATGCTTGTTCGGCATCGACATACGGATCCAGGTTATCTGTGATCAAAAAAAGTAGACATTTAATTATAAAAAATATATATGTATGGAATATTAAAATTAATTCATTTCTTAAATATAAAGTCTTTAAAGTTTTTAAATTTGTATACATTACATTTCACAGGTTTTACCAATATTTCATTATCTTTTACATTTATAGCGGTAGCATTGACATGATCAATGGTTTATATTTTTTTGGGTTTTACTATCACTACCGGTTGATATACAAAATTTATATGACGTGAGCTGAGAATAACTTCGAGATAAACTTTGACTTTGTGTAGCTGCGTCTCACGTGATGTGATAGCTCAAAGGGTGTGACGCTATCTCAATACAATAATATAATCATTGCTAAATTTAGAATTCGCAAAAAAAAAACTTCATTCACACACTTATTTTCTTATTGCCCTAATTTAGCTTAGGATGACAACTACTAATATCAACTGTCCCAAACTTTTAATATCACATTCGTAAATTTAAAATTTCATCAAGTGGCGTGGCGTGGCGCAGAGGCATAAAATGGGACTGTAAAATTGACTGGTGGTGGGTTCGATCCACACTTGAGGAAGGTATTTACATTTTCATTTCTGGGCTCTGATGTCAAGGCTAAGCGCGGTGTTAAGGTCCGCCACTAAACATGCAATGTCTCCAGAAGTCGGCGGAAAGTGGGCAAAGGTTGGAGTGTTTTAACACTAGGTTCCCTCTGCCTACCCGGCTGTGTGTGGGATGCAGCGTGGAAGCTGATTATTTTGATACATTTTATTTATATATATGATTGATTGATAACATTACATTTCAATATATATATCCGTTTCCGATTCATAGAAGTCGTATATATAGATAAATTTCCGAGAATTTTATAGTTGCAATTCAGTCCATACTATCAATACACGCCTACGCCAAAAATTTGTATCAGCACTCGCGCTCTTTACGCTAATAAATAACTTAACATTGATTTATTCGTCCTTTCAAACATCACACAATGCTGAACAACAATTACTGAGATAACCTCTACGTGTGATTAAATGCATAAACATGCAAGTCGGATTATATTGTAACCAAGTACGTTTTAATTGTAATTAATTTTAATGATTATCACTAAACATATATATCTAACGAAAAAAGGTTAGGCAGAACGAGCCTAGTGTTAAGACACTCCGTTCTCCACTTTCCGCCGAATTCTGGAGGCATTGTATGTTAAATAGAGGAATCTCGTTTCCAGAGCGAGGAAACGAATATATTAAATAAGTCATAACCTCGAGTGGGAATCGAACCCGTAACTTAAACAAGTTTGCAGTTGAACGCTTATGCATCTGCGCCAAGACTGGCCTCTATATAATTTATATTATTTGGGATTTCTGTATTTTCTCTAATTTCTCTATAAAAGCATGAGGTGTTGTAATTAACAAATTACCCGCAAACATAGACTAATTAATTGCTTATTTCACATACATTTAAATAAAATATAAATCTTACCTCTGAAACTTTTTCTAAGACTGTTTTCTCAGCTTGATAGAGCGTGTGTTGTACCGAAGGTGAATATACGCCGGTGTCGGGAGGGCCGGCGAATTTTTCCAAAATGGCATCTTTGACGGTTAACCAAGCGTTGTCAAAATCTGCCGTTTTCATGTTGTCGTACGTCCATTCCGCTTCTACGATTGTACTGTTGAATTGACAATTGTTGTAAATAGGTAATTAAATGTTGAAAGTAACAATTTTTTGTAAATATGTATTTAAATTTTTGCTAAAAAAATATTTAAATGTAGTTTTGGTAGCAGATATATATTTTCTGATTTTAGAGAATCTTTAACTTTATCAAATTATATTTTGTATTAACAACATATTAAAATAATATAATGCTTTTAAATAATATACCTAAATATTCTTTCAGGAGCATCTGAAAGCGTCGTGTATTCATCTTGTACAAAATCAACAAAAGAGGACTGAGTGGTCTTCAGAACGCGGAGACCACTTAATCCAGATTTTACAACAACAGCCTCTGTAAAAATATTTTACGTTATAACTTATAACTGATGGAAAATGTTACATTATTAATTAACATTAAATGAGTAATTTAATTAAGAATATTATTAAGTTGTAGCAATAAAATATATAAATACTCGAAACACATACCGTGCCGTGCTTGTGAAACTTCACACCATCTTGTCGCTGTTGGTGAAAATACAAATGCGTGATTGTGAGGAATCCCTGCATGGAGCCTTTCCCATGGATATTCAATAATGTGACATTTCGCTTCGTACACTTGTCTGTAGGTATATAGAAAATGATTCACTACAACTGCACCAAACTCTTCGGGAGTCTTGATTCCATGTTTCTTTGCTAACAAATAGACTGTGTTCTTTTGGGAGTCTGTCGCAACAACTTCCTTGTTATCTCCGATCACATAAGCTGATTCGGAGGCAAGCTTAAGTTCTGTTGATACTTCGAACTCACGAATTAAATGATATTCACCGTCTCGATGGACATGCAGTAATTTGACGGAACTCTTTCCGTATCCATGATCACTCAGTTCGAAGCGGCCACCGGTGTCCTCCGCCGCCGTTGTCGCGGCCTTAGCACCAGTCATAGCAACTGGCACACCACCTAAACTCGTGTTCGAGGGTTTTGCATATATTCTAAAAATTGTAGATAAATACACTATATGACATATTTTAACTTTTTACCAAATTTCAACTGAGAAATAAACAAGAATGTTACCTGTTTGAGCTAGTCCACGGCATTTTACTATTTGTATATTTTTTTACTTTATTTTAAGCGTGTGTAAGAAACGCCGTCGGTACATTTACTTATGAAGACTGTGATAAGTACAGCTCAGAAGCTCATTTATAACAGTACCCTGTGACCCTCATTATCACTGACGAGCACGCGCCTAATGCGCAAACTGGACCTTATCGGACTTCACATTAATTTTGTTTATTTAATACAGAGCATTATTAAATTGGAAAATGTAAATAAACAACACATCCGTTTTTCAGAATTCTTTGTTAATTATTAATAATTATTGGTACGGATATTATTTATGATGATTTTGTTTCTTTGATGTTTTTAGGGTTTCGTACCTTTTAATGAAAAAAGGAACACTTATAAGATTGTTGATTTGTCCGCCCGTCTGTCTATCTGTCAAGAGCCTTTGTCACAGGAACGTTTGTAGATATTAAGGTGATTCAAACCATATACTGAGATTTAAGGCCCCATGCTTTTCTAAAATAAATGTAAAGATATGATCATTTATATAGCAATAAAAAAGCGTTTCGACACTATAAAGTGAATCAAAATTTGATATTAAAGACACTAGTTCAAATAAGATATCAGATGATAGGGCTCTGGCTAAGCTAAGCTTGGATTTCAGGAAAAGTTCGGGACCTCCATTTTTTGCACGGAACCGTCTCACACTTGGCTTGGCTTTTTTGTAAACACTTTAAACGAAATCCTTTTAATATTTAAAATAATATTTTAATTGTAACATTAGTCGGCTCGTAAGTTCCTTGAATGGTAATTGGAAATTAATATATTTTTTTAACTTCAGATGTAGACCGTGTGGTTTGCTATATATTATTAACGTACTATACCTTCGACTTACTATGTTAGAATGATAAATAATAATAAATTTTGTTGACAGTAGTTGCTTTTGCACGTTGTTTTAGGTTCAATGAAATGAACAAGACAGGATAGTGAGTCATTCTTACTAACATTAGGTTTTATCCCGTCTCTACCTACATTAGTATAAGTTAAAGCTAAATTTTAGACACTGCGCGTTGAGTATCGGAATTAAAGACTGCGCTTTGAATAGCAGACCGGTGAAATGAAAATAATTGGCAATCTAACTCACAACTATCGCAATTACATTCAGGTGGAATCACTGAACCACTACTCCACAGCCAATTTTTAATTTATCCTTTAAAGAATTGAGAAAAATAACTAAATTATATAACGAAATTATGTAATATAACTAAATTATGAAGTCGCAATCATATGATATACCTATATATTAGGGGTTGAAGCAATCAAAACATAAATTACTAATTTGGCGTATTTTGATAAATATTATATTTTTTAATCTTCGCCTTCTGTATTACAGAAGTATATAAACAAGAAACTAATATTTAATTATACATTTTTTTTTAATATAACTACGTAATAAATAACAAAATTATAGTAAAACCACTGTAATGATATATTAATGTAAAAACAATATAGATACTAAATAATATCTCTTTACATTTTATAAAAACTCTGTATTATAAGTTTATCTTTTGTCCTTGACCATTTGCAGAATTTTTTAGGATCTGTGAAAATAATGAAGGTAGTGTAATCAGTTCATGGTTAAAATTTAAAATTATAAAAGAAATGAAAAAAGACATTTTGGCAAATTTGGTCAATATTTAAGTTTTCCGGATTGCTTTGCCGAAATTTATGTTATACCTCCGTTTTGAAAAAGTATGTTTTGGTACATGTAAAAAACGAAAGCAACATAAACTATTGTCTTTAGATAGGTACAAAAGTAATTAGAATTCATCAAAATAACAAATTTTCAACTGCGAGCTTTAGTAAATATATTTACAAAAATACAGAATACTCATTAGCAGATTATACGATAAATAAGTCTTTAGACATTGGCGTCTGCTATCTTAAAGAGATATATAATAGGTCGCCAGTCAAGCGAACACCCATATCGTTATTTTGCTTTATGACTATATCCGATATGTTTTCTAGTAGATATTGGTATATAAATAAGCTGGCATACAAGTATATAAATATTTTTTCATTATCAAAAAAAAATATTTCAATATACAATACATGCTATAAGAAAAATAAAAGAAAATTGTGACAGTTTTAAAAAATGTGTCTTTAATGTTTTTTGTTGTATTATATATATATAATTGTGGATTTAAAATAAATTAATCTCGAGTCAAGGAACTGAGGCTCGTGTAAGAGAAGCTAGCAACAATGATATCACTACGTTACTACGTCCGAACTTCGCACTATGGAACTACAATAACATGTTGTCATGTGACTTTTTGATTAATCTTCTTTTATTTAGTTATTTCTTCTATTTATTTTTACCATAGCTGCTTATGGTATAAATATGTATATTTTTTTGTATTATTATATCAATAAATTTTATATATTTTTAATTTTTATATTTTTTTTAATATAAGCTGTCAATGAATGTAATAACTCCTTACCTTTTAATACAGAATTCTTAAATTAAAATTTCAGAAAATCCTTAATAAGGATATTTTAAAATACTTAATCGGAGTCGCAAAGAACCCGACTGCACTAAAAAACAAAAAAAAACAAACTCAACAGTAAAATTTTACAGGTCTCCTTGAGAAGGGATAGGTAATTTATTGAAAACTGGGTTTTCTTGTTTTCTAATAAATATTTTTAATTCAATATTTTAAAATTTTAGCAATCTTATGATCTGCTGCCCGACTGAGCTGGAAATGCTCATATAGACTTTACACCTATGAAGTACTTTATATTTTTTATGTCTGTTCCCATAAAAAATATAAAGTCATATATCCTCAACTCATTAGAAAAAGATGTCATTGACTCATCAGAAAATATTCTACAAATACACTGTATTATAAATTTTCACATTCATTGCTATTTGAGACCGATTTCAACCTCAAGCGATTTGTTGAGGTCAGGCGATGTTAGTCCTGCTACAGTAGTCGGTACTGGAACAAAAATGTTTTACACAGAGTTGCATCCACATTGAGTATTGTGTCGTCATTTTTTTTGTTAAAAAAAGTACAATATATCTTTAGTGATTCGGAATCGGATGTTATATACACATGTCAGTCTTTCATATATAAGAAATGTATTTACAAAGAGTCACTTACACATTATTAATAAGTCATTATAAATTTGAAGTTTGTAAAAGTTTTGGCATTTTTCTTATTTATTTCATTTTAAAATTTGTGATTTTTTTATTATTTATTATAATACAAATTATCGTACTCATAAAATACAATAAAACAGTTACATACTTTGTAGTAATTTTTTTGAAGAAAAATTTGAAATTATACTTGTTTATATATAATTTTATATTTATAATTTTATATTTATAAATCGATACTATCGAAATAAAACCAATACTAAATGTGAAGAGAATTTGAAATTGATTAGATAGATGCATCAATTGACGTAAGAATCGTCAAACCAATCAGTTGCTTAGTTTCAGAAACAAATAAACACATACATACTTTTAAGAAAACGTATAAAAATCTGAACGGGCGAGATAGCGAGATTTGAAGCCGCGCCTCTTTCGAAACCGTCCAAGTTTCTTTCCTAAGTGTGGAATAACACTTTAAAAATGTTTAAAAATAAATAAATACATGCTTATGTACAATAAGTAATAAGCACATTACCTCTTTTCCTTACCTCACTGTTGGGTAAATATTAATTAATCTGTAATTACACGTTTGCCTTAACGTTTTTAATTTGCTATATGCAACTATAAGTAGATATATACACCAAGAATAACAGATAAAAAGACGTATCCGATACTATGTTCTGTTTAATTTTTTAGCGACGAATTCTTTCTTCAAATGAAGAAGTCTCTATCGTCTGTCTACAGAGATTGTGGGAAATATTACGCTTGTAAATGTTAACATTTTACATTTATAAATGAAATGTAACATAAAATATATGAACAATTATAAAACAAATATGAATAGTCTATATTTCTAAAGATTAGATACAATTATTCAAATCATTTTCACAATTCTATCTGTTGCTCACAACTTTCGTTACGTGGACACAACTTTTTTAATTCTATTCTATTCTCTGTTTCTCAGGGACTTCAAAGCACTGGCTGTACACGTACATTATATACTCTTGACTTTAGTAGACGTATTCAATATTTGATTTCGTAGTATATTTCGGTAATGCAGTTAATTTACCGATCACTTTAACGAAAATAGCTATATAAGTGGGAAACAGTTTAAGAGAGGTATTATAATATTTTATGTTTCATATTTGCCGATCTCATAATATCAAAATACTACGAATATATTTTATGACAAGCAGAAAGTCTTACTGCGGACTTTTTATAGCCGTCTGCATAGCGCTGCGGATATTTAAAACTATTTTACTATATATTTCCTAGATGTTTAGAATACTATATTAAGATATACAAAATAAAATGACCTATGTGTGATATTCCAAAACCTAAGTTCACCTTTAATTAATTTTATTTTGTCTTAATGTACACGGTGTGATGATTAAAAGACTGTACTACGTCAAGTTTGACCGAGTTATAAATTATTTTATCATACATACTTAAATAATTAATCAGTATGTATCTACATTTTATAAATATTGTAAAAAAAACAATATCTATAAAAAAACGAATTTACAATGTAAACATTAATAAAGTATAAACAATATTTGTACACACGAAATATATATTACTAATCGAGATTTCGTCATTCACACATTCGGTCGCTTCGCTAAAGCATATCAGACAAGGAAAGCACATAATTGCAAAATAATAACGCGGCCGAGCATTGAGATGTGACGGTCGGCCCTAGTGATTGAAAAAGTATAATTTGGGAATAATATTTATGATTTCGTCTTTCAATACTAATGTACTAAAAACGTGACTATGTTTATGTATATATTTTTACGATTACGATAACTCGTCCACAAACGTATTTATAAGAACTTCAGTGTACAAATATTATTTCACAGAGACTTTCATTAGATTTTTATTTAGATTATGCAGCCTCTAAACATAAACGCGTATCTGAAATTTATCAATAAAAACACATCGTTTACAAAATATCTGTTAAAGATTAACATAATACTATCATAATTCCTCTTTAAAGTAAAAACTATCTTCATAAGACTCTCTTTTTCAAAAGTTCGAAGTAAATAGTAGCTAGCAGGTCCAGCCCAACCCTTCTTATATTTTTCGTATATATATGTATATATTTATATTTTCATTTTTAAAGTGTATTATTTTTTTTATAATCATTGCAAAGCCGAGGCAGACAACTGTAACATTAAATTATACAACTTACGATACGTCAGCGAGATGAAAATATCGATAAAATGTAGAGCGGCGCGTCGCGTCTCTAACGCGCTGAGGCGGGAGGG
>DVQM01000748.1:0-14830 GCA_018231645.1 Heliconius ricini
TTAATTTAATTTAATTTTCTTAATATATTTATGTAACATGTTCTAGGTTAAAAAATATAATTATGTTATAAATGTATATATATTATATATTATTTTATATAAATCAGTAAAATAACAAAAAAAAATCTTCAAGTTTTTTTAAATTGGTAGAGATTTCTAAAATTATTAAATAAATGTATGCGATTTAAAAAAAAAAATTAAAAAAAATACAAAAGAAACCACTTAGTGTAAAATAGAATAAATATTCTAGTATAGAGATTAAATAAACGCCTACAAATCGTTAAACCGCAAAGCGGATGTTGAATGCAATAGTTGTGTAGTGACGTTTAAGGGATTCTTAATAAAATAATATTATATGTTTATTATTTAATTTTATATTTTTTTATTATCAATAAATAAATAAATAAATGCAATTTAAACAGAATTGAGTCTTATATAACATGCTGATATAAGTTTTATAAAAAGAAAATGGTAAATTTTTAGTACTTTTTTGTTCTTTTTCGGGAAAATAGAGGTGTACAACATAGGAAAGTACTCTATAAAACAACATACGTCAATAACAAATATATGTAAACAACATATTATAATCTGTAAAACAACATTAAAACAGTTTGTAAGTTTAATAAAGTACTAAAAGGTCACGGAAAGTTAAATTTTAAATACTTTTGAAGTATAAATATATAGATTACAAAGTATCACAGCTAAACATACTGCCTTTAAAGATATTTAAAATGTATAGGAAATTAAGAAAAAAGAAAAAAAAAGTGAATTAAAGAGAAAATAAGCGAGTAACGGTGGGTTATAAGAGATAATTAAATGTGCAACGCAAATTAAAGAGTATAAATATAGTGAAATATTTAGGAAATATACAAAAAACGATAGTGTAGAAGCAATTGAAGAACGCGTAAATGTACACATATAAATAAAATAACTTTAACACTACACACAATACTGCAAAAATAATAATGTAAATAACAACTTAAATTAGAATAAGTTAAATAAGTTAAGTGAATAAATAACTATACAACTAGTTATAATATTGTACAATGCAAAATAATACAACTTTACTTTGAAAGTTTTAAAATAAATAAAATTTAACGAAATTCGTTATTATTACAATAAGTTATTTTGGGTATTAACTGGTTGTTTCATAAGGCATATAACTATTGTACTTATTATCGTAGTTTGTGTCGTAAGCCCGCCTGTAACCGCCATGGTGCCCATGCTCGTGTTCGTGATGCTCTTCGTGACTATGTGAATGGTGATGGGAAACTTCAGGCTTAGTGATAATTTCGTATGTCGTGGACTTGTGGCCACCGTGACCTTTGAGTCCGACAAGGGCAGATAGAAGAAGAGACATTAATGCAGTCATCAAAGCTTTTCCAGCTAGAAGTGCTAAAGCTCCAAGAGCCGCTGCTGCTAAAGTACCTGTAAAAGAAATGATAATCATCGTTAGTACCAATAAATTAAATATTTATGGATGCATAAAAACATATTCCTAAAATATGATTTATTTTATAAAGTGTAAAGATTTTAGTTACACCTTTTTTGTTTTATAAAGTGTAAAGATTTTAGTTATACCTTTCATCATCAACGCAGCAGCGAGGAGCGCACCAGTGCCGCCCCCTTTGTCACCTTTACCACCGCCAAAGCCGCCTCCACTCTTCCTTCCCACAGATTCTGTATCACCTTTGGCCATATTCAAAGCGTCTTTCGAAGTTTCTGAATCCAACAATTTATATCTCAATGAATGTCCATCTAAGTAGCTTTGCAAACGGTACAACAGGAACCTATTCAGTTTCTCATCTGGTTTTCCTGGGAACTGGCGAGAGAGTTCTGCAGCCATTGCCTCGGGACTTGTAATATTTGTTTGATTTTCCTTCACTATACTAAGTCCTGGCAACAGTTGCAGCTCGTCACGAGAGCTTATATCTTCTAAAAACGAAAGAACGTGGATCTTTAAGCATTTCGCACTGAGACTGCTGTTGCACTCCTTATGCAGTGATCTGCCAGTTCTATCAGTGTTTGATGCATTTTTTGTTTCTTCAGCTACTACGTTACTTTCAGCTCCATCAATAGAGCCATGGAGTTGTTGTATAAAGCACAATATCACTGTTGCAATCACTATCACATTTTTTTTGAACATGATGACACTATCACTGCACTGGCTTAATATAATCTTTATCACTTACAGGCAACTAAGAAACATTGCATTGGAAGACAGCACTGAACTGATAGTTTATATACAATCGGTATTAGTTTTATACCATTCTTAAATAAAAAGTAAGCAACTAAGCTTGAAGAGTTAAAAAGAACAAACATGAACAAAGTATTGTTGAGGCGAAAGATACTTTCAAACGGCTGTAGTTCGGTAATGGAAAAGTTGGAAATTTCTCTTAGATAATTTTTATCGATTTGTAATGGCCTGTGAGGTGCAGATAACGCATTGGACCAATTATATGCTTTAAGGGAAAATTACAAGAGAGAGAGGCCAGTCGTGGCGCAGGGGCACGAAGTGTGGCTGTAAAATGGACTGGTTATGGACTCGATCCGCACTCGAGGCACTGAAATATTTATTTTTGTTTCTTTGCTTTGGTATATCGGCTTTGGTACAGAACTCGGCAGAAAGTTGGGAACGGAGTGTCTTAACAGTAGATCTTCATTATTTTAACTATCTTTGTTTTTTTCCCTTCGCAATCAACTACACATATGTTATAAATATTAATATTTTTAAAGTTGAATTTGAACCTTTTGGTACTATCTTTCATTTAAGTCAATAAGAGACTATCGTGCGTTAATTTTTATAACAATATATATTACGATATTTATAAAATGCATGCATATAAATATACTTATCTTAAAAGAAACGCTTAAATAGATGAAATATTTCATATTTTTTACAGATATTTTCCCCCACATTTTACTTGCTATACAGAAAGTAGAGGAAGCCTCTAGGTACTCCGTTCTGTACGCACCAACCAATTATAAATTCATTACATATTGATTTTTTTTCACTTTTGCGATGATTATTCCCCCGAGAATCAAAGCTACAACCATACGTCAGATCCTATCCCACTGCGCCACGACGCGTCTCTATTATAATTGCCTAATGCCTGAAACGTAGACATTAGAATTGACATTTTGTATTGTATATAATGTTACTGACAGATTACTAGGTGCTAAGACACACCGCTCGCCATTTTCCACCGAATTTTGGGAGTATTGCGTGTTGAGTGGCGAAATTCAACACAACGCTTTGCATCGACACCAGAGAGAAAGAAATTAATATATTAAATTTATCATTTGCTCGAGTGGGAATCGAACTCACACACCGTTTTACATGCCCCTACGCCACAACTGGTATCAAAATACTCTTTCTACATCAATATTTATGTTTATATAACACGAAAATATTGACGATTAACCAATTAATTAATTTATATCCACGACTGGCCTAGTCGTAGCACAGGGCACAAAGTGTGAATGTAAAACTCGGAAGAAAATTGAGGACGCAGTGTCTTAGCACTGGATTCCCTCTGCCTACCCTGCTGTGTGCGGGATACAGCGTGAAGCTGAAAATATTTGCTATATGAAGGCTACGTGTTTAAATTCCGCTTGAGTAAAATATTCGGAAAAAGCGTAAAATTCGTTTCCGCTACACGAGACTAAAATTATAAAATTTCCTCTACTTATTAATGTATGTTATTATAATGAAAGTAAATAAAGATATCATCAATATAATGTATAGTTTAGTAGCGATTATAAAAGAAGGAAATCTTACTTTCTCTATGCATTAGCGGAAAAAAGAACAAGATATTGTTTAAAAGAATGCAGGCCATAGCTTTAGTAGTCAATATACATATATAAGGTAATATATATTTTGGAGTAATTGGAAGATATTGTGTGAAACCTACACAGAGAGTGAAGAAGCTTCCGACAATACGCTGTATGCGTCGTTCGTGGGTTCGAATCACAATATAGAGAATGAAAAATTTAAATTGTCCCACAATTTTTTTTAATGTACATTAAGTAATTATATAATTAAATAAAATAAGTTATCATATTTTTTATTTTAAATTATATTTATACGAGAAATTTTCCCTTTTTAGTGAGCTTATGGGATAAATCAAGGAAAGTTGTGTAAACTGAGAAATATTATTTGTTCCATTAAAAAAAGTGGAGTCTCTCTCAGAAATGTTGAAATTGGAATGTTTAATTACTAGGCTTACGTTACAATTTAATAACATTATTATTTTAATCATTTTAAAATACTGTAATTTTTTTTGTTCTTTTAATCCATATAATAAGATTTGTTTAAAAAATCAATATAAACTTCACACTGTATTCCAAACCACAGCAGCGTAGGCAGAGACAGCTAGTGCTAAGACACTCCGTCCCGTACTTTCCACCGAATTCTGGAGTCATTGCGTGCTGAGTGGCGAAATTCAGTGCCGCGCTTTGCCTCTAGAGCGAAGCAATGGAAATATAATTATTTTTAAATAAATATTTCATTTCCTCAAGTGGGGATCGAATCCACAACCGGTTGCATTTACAGGCAAACCCCTGCGACACGGCCAAACATTTAGTAAAATGTACTTAGTTAATACTTAGTTTTATTTATTTAATTACCTTGTAACATTTAAAAATAATATTATATTATAATTATCTGGGAAAATGTAACTCACACTTGTTTCTACAAACTAATATTATAAAAAAAATAGATTAAAAAATTAAATTAGCTTCACGCTGTATCCCACACACCGCAGGGTAGGCAGAGGGAAACCTAGTGTTAAGACACTCCATTCCCCACTTTCTGCCGAATTCTGAAAGTCTTGCGTGTTGAGTGGCAGAACTCAACGCCGCGCTATGCCTTGACACCAGAGCGAAGAAATGGACATATAAATGTATGTAAATATTTAATCTCTTCGAGTGTTGATCGAACCCACAACCAGTCGGTTTTACAGTCACACTTTGTGCCACTGTGCTACGACTGGAGAAATAAAAAAAAATGTTTCGAAATAAAACAATTATATATATATTTCAAATTTTATTGTGCAAGTAGCAGATAAATACAAATATCAGTCGCAAATCACATTAAGAGGTAGATAATATTACGTTATAAATATATCTAAAATCACTATAATATAATAATATATAATTACATATAAGTACTCAAAATTATATATATTTCATAGAAGTTATATTGAAATAGTTAAATAATAGTAATTACACATATTTTATAAATATCATATTTGTATTTAAATAATATAATTAATCGTATGTATAAAATATATATTTATATTTCATTAAATAATATAAGAAAGGATATTCTAAATTATTGAAAATAAATGAGCGAAAAGTAAGCGTGTGACTTAATTACTAACAATAAATAAAAAAATTAACAACGTAACACACGACCATATTCTATTTGCTGGAGATTTGTACATATTTTATTATATAATAATGCCGTTTTAATAAATTAAAAATAAAAGAAATAAATGCAATACTAATATTGGTGTTTTAAATACTAAAAAAAAAAAAAAACAATCTATAATAAATAAAATAATACAATACAAATAAAATAAGAAAAAGCACATTTACACAATAAATAAATCACACAAACGTTCATACAAAATAAATTACACAAAACAACATGTATTAAATAGTAATGATCCTATTTAGAATGTATTTTTTGTTTTTTAACCCCCGAAAACAAGAGAATTTGATGTGGTATGTATGTGGGTATCTGCATCTGTCTGGGGAATCGTATCTCCTTAACGGATGGCAAACGGGATGGACGGAAAAGCGACTTATTTGAGGATGCCACGATTCAAGAAAATATATTCAGCCGTTTGAAGATTATCACTTCTCTAGTTTTTTGTTAACTTTATAGAGGTTTTTGTGTCGGAGGTTTTCAATTAACAATTATTTTGAACAATATTCAGTACATTAACGCCTTCTAGCCTTCAAATTCCTACCATACCCAGAATGTCCATAACCACCGACGTCCTCGTGGGCGGTCGAGTGAGAGTGAGAATGAGTATATACAGGTTTAGATACGATTTCATAAGTTGTTGATTTTCCTCCGCTGGTAAGAGACTTCAGGCCGATAACAGCAGATAGTAGGAGTGACATCAGCGCGGTCATTAACGCTTTACCAGCAAGCAAAGCTAGAGCGCCGAGTCCAACCGACATGAGTGTGCCTGGAAATTAAATATATTTGTAGTAAATTTAACTATTAATAAATTGGGACTATTTTATAAAAATGTATGAAATATAACCTGAAACCTTATTAATTTAATAACTTAGTATTTTTACTGATTGTAAACGCGATGGTGTGGTGTGGTTTCTATTCCTATTCCGGGGAATAATCTTCATTTCTCGTTTTGGTGATAAGATAACAGTATAATTTTTCGACATTCAACAGGCAGTTTATCGTAAAACGTAGAGCGTGGATAGTAGACTGTCTTAAAATTAAGGTCTCCGCGTACCCTGTCTCGGGATACAGCAAGAAGATTCCGTCACCCAGAATGCAAAGACTCTTTATTCACAATATTTAGTTTAATGTATGTTTTAAATGTAATAAAAACTTAGAACTTATCAGTGAAAACACACCCAATACACCTTGTGTTGGGTGTGTTTTCACTAATGTGTATCAGGTATATAGGTAAACTAAAACGCCGTTTTGGCGCACTAGGACAATTGTGGATTCGACTACCACTTGGGAGTATATTTTATTTTCAATTTCTTGCTTTGAAAAGAAGACAAGGCGTGGCTATTGACACCGTCACCCAACACGCAATGTCTCTTAAAGGCGAAAAGTAGGGATCGCAGCTCTCATATAAGGGGGATAAAACGTGAAGATGTATAAAAGTCAAAATTGAAAATAATTACTATAATTATAATTGCAAAAACATGGTTTTCTTCAATTTGCAATAAAGAAATTGTTAAGTACATCAAAAGAATGTATAAATTGACTTTCCCAAAAACAATGAAATAAAGCGCACTGCTCACGGCTTTGCGCTATGATATATAAAAATGCAATATTAAATATTATTCTAATACATGAAAACTTTTTAAAATCTTGATAAATATTAAGTTTAGATAAATTTAAATAAAAGTTATAGTATTTATTTAATTAAATTTTAATATAATATATTTTTAAATGTGGTATACATTTACTAATAATGAAGATGTTGTTTGGATAACGCGCTACAGTTTGAAAAAATATTTTTGTGTTAGATCGACTATAGACTCCATTAATTCGCATTTAGAATGTATCATAAAAATGATTCATCAATACCGCCACTGCTTGCTACTAGCAACTGGAACACGGCTTCGCCCGCTTAAACTTTTTGTTAAATTAAAACTAAAATATACAAAATATTTACATAAATTGAAGACTTATATTGATATATTATTTTGATGTATAAGCAATATTACTGTAAAGTTATATTCAAATCCGTTACATAATTTCTGCGTAAAAGTGAAACAGATATCCTCCCTTATAAACTTTCACATTTATTATATAAAGTAAAATTAGTAGCCTCAAGAACTTAACCTAAACCAAATAGAGCGCTATAGTACATTCACACTGGTTTACAAGCATTCTTGTGGTTATAGCAAATTATATCTTGTCAAAAGTGGATTTGAGAATTGTGGAATTTTACGATTCAGTGAACTGTAACAGTAAATACACGAAAATTATTCGAAACGAAGACAATCAACACAATATATTTTTTGTTTAGAATGCTACCAATAAGACTTTTATGATATTGGGTTCAGTTTCCACTCGAGGGTATTTTAATTAATATATCGATAGTATTTTAATTATTTCTATTTCATCGGTCTTCTAAGTTTCTCTTTAGGTAATCGAATTAGGGTGAAAAATTTGTAACGGAGTATCTTTTTTGAAAACAATTTTACAATGTTATAACTTTAAATGTCAAGGTTTTATTAATAATATTTACAGATATGTTATTTTCAAAGCTATTCGAAGCTATACGAAGAATCGAGTGATAAGACACTAAGATTAAGTTGTTCATAAATAACATTAACTACAACAAGAAAGTTCATCGTGTTTAAATTTCATACATTTTTCTTATATAAATCATTCTGATATAATCGTTCCAATTCGTTACAAGCTTTCAAGTTATCTTACAATCTACCAACATTGTAGATTAATAATATCAGATTCCGTAGAAAGAGCGTAAAATGTATAGTTTTAGTTTCTGAACCAATTAGTTATAATATTTACGTTTCACTTATAGCAATTTTATCTGCTTATGAAAATAGCAGTGACTGGCCTTGATTGTAGTGATATTTTCTAATCAGCATACATTTGTTTATTTTCATACATTTAGCCTTTTTCTTTCATTTCATAAAATTATTATAAAATTTAATTTGTTTTTTTTTCTCAATATTGTTGGGATCTACAGAATATAATATCAAAATTGATCCCAATTGAATTGTTAAAATAAATCCTTGTTCAAATTAGGATAATTTATTTTCATTTTTATTTCATGTTCTCAATACTATTTAAATTAAATAATATTACTATTTAAGTAATGATATTTCTTATAAAAAATAGTTTTACATCCCCCAATATTTTTTTTTATTTATATAATTTATAATTTCCCCTTTAAATTAGTTATTTATTATAATATGCTTGAGTTACGTTCAATACACCATGCCTCAATAATTTGGCAGATAAATTGGAAAGGGGAACGGAAGTCTCTTAATATGAACAGAATGTCTTAACACTAGGTTTCCAGGTTCTCTCTGCCTACCCTGTTACGTATGGGTTACAGTGTGAAGCTGAAAAAAACCTTTTTTTTTCAATGTAAACCAATTATTTTTCAAGTTCAAATTTGTTCATTATTGAAAAACTTCTTAGTACATAAAACTAGATTATATACCAACAAACGCAAAAAAAAAAAACAAATCTTCAATAAAGTGACTGTACGATCCAAATATTTACATCAAGTAAGACTTGAACAGGCAACCCTATCAAAGTATATACAATATCAACAACAAAACAGATTACACGGAATCGATAAACGCTCACTATAATATTATATAGCTTTCATAAGCGGGAAAGTTAATGGATAACAGTTTTTCCATACAACTCGATTATAAACGTGTGTTCATTAAAATGCAATTTTCTTCCCATTACGTCTAAAATCAGATAAATAGATTAAGAAAATGATTGTATCAGATGAATTTCTCGAAGATTAAGGGAAACTTCCTTTTTTTATAGATTTTTTTTGTGTTTTAGTATTTGTCGGTTTAAGGCTATAGTAGCGAAGCTGTATAGTTCGGGTTCAACTGTTCGGGTTCTATTCCAACGCAAGGGAATGTTTTTTTTTATATTTTTCCAATCTAGTAAGAAGAAATAAAACCATTGCAACCAACGAAAAGAAATAAATCCAACCAACCAATAAAACCATGTTTGTTTGGAAATTGCATCACAAGTTTTTTTCGGTTAATCGTAAAATATGGTAGACGATTCTTATAGCCTCTATTAAACTAGACCTTTAAGATTTTATACATAGTTTTGCAATATTATATTTCAACGTAGACTAAAATATATAGTAAAATGTAAATAAACGACAACTTGATTTTTTTCTATTTTTTACAAGAATAATAAAAAATACAAAATATATTTTGGCTTCTTTATGAAAATTACGTTTTATTAAATGTTCGTTTTACTTTATCGTCAAAATCGTATATATAGAATAATATTTATAGGAGTAACTAAATATATTTGGGGTAAATTATTTCTGTATTTAAGTAAGAGAAGAACTGGTAAATTAAATAAAATTTTTAATTGGCTATTATAACTACTTCAGATTGTGTATCTGAAGAAGTTATCTTAATCTATCAATAGAAAATATAAATTATATACAGCAAAATGTCTTTGTTTACGCTCTGATTGTTACCAACGTGTTATTAACTTATCGTTTGATGAATTGAATGGTTTTTTTCTGTATAAAAATATTATTACTTATAAATATATATTTTTTTTCACGCTGTATTCCGCATCTAGCATGGAAGACAGATTCAGCTCGGTGTTAGAACACTCCGTCTTCCACTTTCCACCGAATTCTGGAGGCATTGCGTGTTGAGCGGTGAAACAACGCGGTAGTTGAAACCGAACCTACAACCTGTTGGGTTCATAGTTACGCACTTGTGTCCCTGCACCACAACGACCTCATTTATTTTTAAATTATTCATACATTATTTAAAAAAACATCACTCCGTTCTTCATTTTTCATTCTACTTGCATCTTTAAAATATTTCTTAAACAGCAAATATGTTTAAACATTTTTATAGTGTTATTGCACAATAACGAAAGAAATTTTTATACGTTTTCTAAATAAGCAAATATCATTGTCATTGTTGCACCAAATGTGCCATCCAGAACACGTTTAAATGCATATTTTAAAAATTAAAACGTTCAAGTATTTAAATTTGTCATTTCTATAGAATGGTTATGGGTTAAATTCGCATTGAAGGGTACTTTTATATTATACTAAAGATATTATTGAGTCATTTCGCACTATAGAAATTTGAAGCTACGTTTTTACTTTAAAATACAATTATTTATTACTTACGTATGTTAAGATAGCTTTCAATATTAGTTGCAAATTATTACACTGACATTTTTCAAAAAGTTTAAATTCAGTCTCTTAATATTTTGAGACTAAAAAATCCATAAGGAATCGTTCGTCTTATATGTAGAATGTTTGTGTATTGTACTTAATAAAAATTGCTTCAGAGTTACGAAAAGTGGGGCATAGCTTTATGGCGTTTTTATAGAATATTTTAACAGAAAATAATATTATTAACTATGTTAATGTTTAGAATAATTCAAAAATAAATCATTCACGTACCTTTCATCATCAACGCAGCGAGCAACAATCCTCCCATACCGCCCTTCTTGCCGCCGCCCAAGCCGCCGCCCTTGCCTCGTGCTTCACCAATTAAAGCCCTAGCTTCCTCCGTAGCACCATCATCTAACAGCCTGAGCTTCACCGAATGGTTGTCCAAATAGCTGCCAAGTCTATACAAAAGGTATTTATCCAATCTCTCATCAGGCTTAGAGGGCATAGCTCTGGCCATTTCTGCTGCAAATTCCTCTGCTTTACTGTCATTTTCTTTGGATTCCTTCACAACGCTTATCCCAGGTAGCAAATGTAGCTCCTCCTTCAAATTTAGCTTTTCCAATACGGAAATTGCACCAATTTTCATGCAGGTAGGACTGAAAATACCTCCAGTACATTCCTTGCCTAAGCTTCTACCCGATTCTGGAGGTTCCACATTGTTCTGTTCAGGTATTTCTGGATTCGGCATAGCCAACGCTGTTCCCAAAAGGAATATCCATATTTTGTACATTTTCTAATATTAAAGAACACGTCTGTATTCGAACGAGTGCGGTTACTATTTGATAACACTAGTACGTGGTCCTCCTTTTATATATCTCACATAGTAATGATTAGTGCGGGGTATTCTAAGTCCATTATTTTCATAGAACGTTGATTGCAAAAAGTTTGCTCTGGCGCATGGTAATATGGGCCTTGTCGCTGTTTTATTAAGAGCTATATTTGTGTTCGTTTAGTTCCAACTTTTGTTTATTATAGTAAGCAGCCAGCGTGGTAGAGGGAATTTATATAGATTTTTTAGATATGAATTTTCATTTCTTTTTTAATATAATTTTTAGTTTGAAATTCTGCGTATTCTAATTTATATATAATTATATAGATAAAATTTAGTTCTTTTTCCTATACAGGTCTCTTTATAAAAATAAAATATATCGTTATTACGATAAACGTTTTATTAAACCTACAATGATTAACGATTTATAAATGATAATATTGATAACCAAAATTGAACTTTAAATTACTTACGTATAAGGTAAATAATAAGTGACCCCGTAATTTAACTTTAAAATTGTAACAAATATTCAGTTAGACATAGTATAATAAGCCGTCGAAATAATATTTGACAAAAATGAGCATGTAATGATATATTTATCAAAGGTGTTCGGACCTACTTAATTTTGTTCGGTTAATTTAGTATTTCCATATATTTTTTTATGTGTTTATGTCAATTGAGGTATCATTATAGACTGAAATCCTAGAGCCCCCAGACGTACGTAATTTGAGCAAAGCTGAAATTGCCTCTGCTAGACGTCCTAAAGGTTGTTTGAAATTGAGGCAAACTACTTTACAGAGTATTTCAAGATCTTTCATAAGCACCCAGACCAATCTGATAGCTCAATCAGGATTGAGCCCAGATATTACCTTCATTAGGCGCTACCGCTAAAAGGGCTCCACTTTCAAATTAGTGAGTCCTAACTACATATTAGACTAATAGTCCCCAAAATTTCAGCTGTGCCAAAATGACATAGGTCTAGGGGCTCTGGGATCTTTGGCTTTTTAGTCTATAAGATTTTTCAGTTTCCTTTATTAAATATAAAAATTATATTAGTTTTTTTTATTTGCCTACCTAGATAGCTTTGTTTTGTTTTATTACCGAATATAATTATATGATTTATTTTTATATTTTTATATTTATTTTTATTTTTTTTCAGTAACGTATGTGAACACAAATGTAATCAAAATTTAAAAATACTATATTTTAGATCTAAATTATATATAGATATCGCCTACAAAGATTTACTTTGTACGGAACATGAAGACTGTTGAATGACTTGTCATTTATGAAAGAATAAAGTAGTAATAAAGTATGCTGTGTAAAATATAATAGAGACTGTCATGGCGCAGTTGCACAAAGTCTGACTGTGGGGGTTCGATTCACGCTTAGGAAAATTTATTATTATCATTTAATTGTTTGGGTAACATGTTGAATTTCGCCACTCAACATACAATGTCTCGAAAATGGAGGAACTTAGTCCCTCCTACAGTACGTATAAAATGTTAAAACATATTAATTTTTTCAATATATTTTTAAATGGAAATCATCAAAAGCAGTTACGCTGTAATAATGCACATGGCGGGCATGGCAGAACCGAACCCCCGTTACACTCGAACGCTTGTGCGTCTGCGCCACGACGGACTTTTATATCAATGAATTACATTATTTCCTCACCGTTATATTAGATATATGAGTAAAAAAATATATTTTCTAAACGATAATATATCTATTCAATATTTGAGATGACCATCGATCTCTTAATCACAATCACTTAATTACGAATAATTATACCCTAAGGCTATTTTTAATAAAAGTCGCCGTTGCAGCACAGTGGTATCGTTGGGATCGTGAGGCTGTAAAACGTGATGGTTGCAAGATCGATCTCTAATGGTGGAAATGAATTAATTACTCGCTGTTAGACAAACATATAAAAACTCAATGCGTATAAGATTGTAAATAAATAGTAGAAAAGAGAGGATATACTGTATTTTCGCTGATAAAATCGAGCACTCAAAACTCATATCACTAAAGAGCAGAGGTTGTCGTGACTGTAAACACGACGGTTGTGCGTTCGATTCCCACTCGTAGGAATGAATTATTTTATATTTCCATTTCTTCACTTAGGTAACAAAACACTCAACACAGTTTTGAAAATTTGGCAAAAAATGGGGAACGTGGAATCTTAACAATAGGTTCCCTCTTGTTAAGATTCTATGTTCGCTTACTGTGCCATGTGCGGAAAAAGCGTGAAAAAATAAAGCGAAAAAATCCAAACGGATTTATATTGTCTTTATGAACTTAATCTTGCGACTTATAGAATGTGCAAGCAGTAAATACGGAGATTTCTCTTTTAATATGTGTACAGTTTATAAAGCAATTTAAATTAGATCAGCACAACAATTTGTATTATATTGTTATAATTTATATCTATATTTAATATCACAACAATTTTCTTGTATTGGAATTTTTATTGTTATAATAAAAAAGAAGCTTAAAATATGTTTTTGAACCTAGAACTTTTGGCCTATTAATTCATTTGTTTTTTACCTAACATTGATATATATATATTGATTAGTTAGTAAGTTTATTATACATAAAAGTCAGTCGTGGCGCAAGATGGCAAATTTACGACTGTAAACGCGACGGATTGTGGGTTCAATTCTTACTCGAGGACATGATATATTTTACATTTTCATTTCCTCGTTCTGCAGCACGCAAAGGCTCCAAAGTTCGGAGGATAGTGGGGAACGGAAGTGTCGGACCCCCAGCCAATTTTCGTAACATAGCGAATCGAGTAAGATATTTGAAGCTAGATCAAGTATAATGGTTTAAGGGATAAAAAATAGATTGAAAACAAGCAAACAACGTAGTCCCGCATGAAATATTCAAAACAAAAAAAAACATACTGTTAAGTTTTAGAAAGAAAGCATTCTCGTATAACTTTCCATCTTAAAAAGTAAAGAAAAAAATAATCTTTTGTTTACGTCATTCTACTTAAATTTCTATTTCCATTTCTTCATTCTGGTGTCGAGGCAAAGCGCGGCGTTGGGTTCTGCCTCTCAGCCCGCATTGCCTCCAGAATTCGGCAAAAAGTGGTGAAAGTACATTAAGACTAGACTAGTAGTAACCCGCGTGAAGCTGATTTATTTTGATTTTGATAATGTGTCGAGGAGCAATTGTCCCAATGTTGTGCGAAACGTTGAGTAGAGTAGAGTCAACTTATTTTTTTATATGTTTTCTAAAAAGTATTGGAGACTTGAGGTACTGAAATATAAAAAGACTGTAACTTAAATTTTTTGCATTTATCTAATTATACCCTGCATTTCTGTGAGTGGAATATTTTAAAAAAGTAAAGTTAAAACATAGCTTTATAAATATATATATATATATA
>DVQM01000749.1:0-14827 GCA_018231645.1 Heliconius ricini
GCCGCCGCCGCTGCAGCGCCCCCTGTGCCGCCGGCTCAACCACCAAAGCCGCATCATATACCTGAGGAAAAAATCAAAGAGAAAGGTATATTTTGTTATAAGTATAAAATTTTAAAGCATTTTAATTATAGTGTAATTTAGTCAAATTGTCAGATCTTTCGTTAGTAAATATTGTTTTAAAATTACTAACTTTGAGATTTTGTATGAAATCGATTAAAAATTCATTATTTTTAACTAACTGCAGAAAAGATTCAAGATAGGAAATTCGAACAACAAACCTAAAATAACTAATTACTATAAGTAGACATCAACATTTAAGTTATTTATTTCCTTATATTAGACAATAGTGACTGATTTAATATATTTATTATTATTATTATAACATACTTAAGCCGATAAGGCAAAAGCCATTTCCCATTATAATGGCATCTGCGTACAAATATTATGGTTGTGACTATATGAGCTTGATTGCCACTGGGAAATGAGAACAGACTAATATACATTTCCCTACTCTGATAAAACACGGCATGGCATTGAGTTTCGCAATTACCCATACAATGTATTGAAAAGACAGTTTTAGTTTCATTTCTATTAAAAAAAATTGTGGTCAGTTGTGGTGCAGGGGTAGGCACAAGTGTGTCCATGTAACCAAGTTATAGATTCACTTCCCACTCAATGAAGTTAAATACTTCATATTTTGATTACTTCACTTGCTAAAAAATATTTATGCAGAAATCAAAAGAAACTACAAAACTGTGACCTTCAATTCTGTTTAAAAAATATGTTTAGGTTTAAAAAATAAGGCTTTTTCCCTTTGCCCAAGATTACTTTATTTAGTTGTTTAATGTAAACATTTCCAAAGGGATAGATAAAACTGCAATGGATATTCTTTTTCACCCAAGTGTTAGTGAAAAATGCTGTAGTTGCAAACAATTATAAAAATTGCACATACCATATTTGTTATTTTATATATGTATTGAATTAATATCCTGTAAGTTTATTAATAAAAAAGTTACATTAAAGTATTATAGATAGAAATTTTATTTCTATTTTTTTGTTTGATAATAATAATGAGTTTATAAACAATATTTTCTTTCACAGCCCAGAAATGGCTACAGCTACAATCAAAACGGTTTGCCGAAAAACGAAAATTCGGTTTTGTGGATGCTCAGAAGGAAGACATGCCACCGGAGCATATAAGAAAAATTATAAGGGATCATGGGGACATGACTAGTCGTAAATATCGTCATGATAAAAGAGTTTACCTTGGAGCCTTGAAGTACATGCCACATGCAGTCATGAAACTGTTAGAGAACATGCCTATGCCATGGGAACAAATTAGAGATGTCAAAGTCTTGTATCACATCACTGGTGCAATTACCTTTGTCAATGAGATACCTTGGGTTATTGAACCTGTTTACATTGCTCAATGGGGTACCATGTGGATTATGATGCGTAGGGAGAAACGTGATCGACGTCACTTCAAGAGAATGAGGTTCCCACCATTTGATGATGAAGAACCTCCTCTAGATTATGCTGATAATATCTTGGATGTAGAGCCTTTAGAGCCTATACAGATTGAGTTGGATCCTGAGGAAGATGGAGCAGTTGCTTCCTGGTTTTACGATCATAAACCTCTACTGGGAACTCAGCATGTCAATGGTTCAACATATAGAAAATGGAATCTGTCACTACCACAAATGGCAACATTGTACAGACTTGCTAATCAATTGTTAACAGATTTGGTAGATGACAATTATTTTTATCTATTTGATTCTAAAAGTTTCTTCACTGCAAAAGCTTTGAACATGGCAATACCAGGTGGGCCTAAGTTTGAGCCACTAGTGAAAGATAATTCTGCAGGAGATGAAGATTGGAATGAGTTTAATGACATTAATAAGATTATAATTCGACAGCCAATAAGAACTGAATACAGGATTGCTTTTCCATACCTGTATAACAATTTGCCTCATTTTGTTCAATTATCTTGGTAAGTTCTCTATACTCTACATTTTTATGTGAATTTTTTTAGGTAAATGATATTTATAAAATATGTACTCATTTGTGAAATATAATAGAGTGTTGATCATCCAAAACTCTATTCTTTTAACACAGAAAAGAAAACCATATTTACATATGTCCTTATATTTTTAATGACATTCAAAATGAATATAAATGCAGTCAAAACAAATTACATAAAAATTACAAAAATGTTAGTGTATTAGTGTATTAGACTTGTTAGTTTAGTTCAGTAGCAGTCACCTAGTTGATATCAACATTCTGATAGTCAATGCTGTAAATTTTGATAATAATAATATTCATAATTTTCACAGGTATCACACACCAAATGTAGTATACATCAAAACTGAAGATCCAGACTTGCCAGCGTTTTATTTCGACCCTCTTATCAATCCCATATCTCATAGACATTCAGTGAAGTCTTTAGACCCAGTGCCAGAAGAAGAAGACTTCCTACTCCCTGAAGAAGTGTCGCCATTCTTACAAGAAACAGCTTTGTATACTGATAACACAGCTAATGGCATTGCTCTTTTGTGGGCTCCAAGACCTTTTAATATGAGATCAGGTAAGATGATAGTGAAAATGTAAAAAGTAACTTATAATGGTTATTAGTATAGGGGCCATCAAATCACTTGACCGCGAAGGTATGAGTTCAAATCCCACTGGGGGATAAATGTTTTTGATTTTGTTGGTGACGAGACAAATCGTGCCATTGATTAAAAACACAATGCCTCGAAAATAGGCCGTAAAGTGGGGGACCTCTGGGAGTTCTCTTTACCTATCATACTATATGCAAGAGAAGTATTTGCATATAGTATGATAGCTAGATCTTGAAGCTAAAAAATATTATTTGAAATTGTCTTTTGTATTCAGCCATATATATAGTTTCTAACTATTGCATTATATTAGAAAAAATTATAATAATTGTTTTTAGGTCGTACTCGTCGTGCCATCGATGTACCTCTCGTCAAGACATGGTATAAGGAACACTGCCCGCCCGGCCAGCCTGTAAAAGTCCGTGTGTCGTATCAAAAACTACTGAAATACTACGTGCTAAATGCTTTGAAGCATAGACCACCCAAGCCACAGAAGAAAAGGTAATTTTTTAATAATTATAAGAATTGGTGGTGTTATATAATGAATATATATAATGATGATATGGCTTAAATATCTTATCCCCATTTCTAAAATGGGGTGACCCATTGATAGTATCAAAAAATAAAATAAATCAGCTTCCATGTTGTATCCTGCACGCAGCAGGGTAAGCAGAGGGATTAATGTGTTAAGGCAGTCTTTTGTTCCACTTTCCGTCGAATTCTGGAGATATTGCGTTTTGAGTGGCGGAAATCTTCCGTGTAACAGTGGTAAATAAGCATTTCATTTCCTCAAATCTATTGAACACACAACCAGTCGTGTTTACATTCAAACTCTTGTATATTCTTAAATATTGTGTACTCTTCAATATTCAAAAACAAATAGTTTTTATTAGTTTTGCCACTAAACAATTATTATTTATTAAATTAGTTGTCTATAAGACTTTTAAATGCTTCTCAGAAGCTTAAGATATGTTTGATACTTAGTAAGACTTTTTATTTTAAAAAATATTTTGTTTTCTAGATATCTATTCCGCTCATTCAAATCGACAAAGTTCTTCCAAACAACAACTCTAGATTGGGTGGAGGCAGGTCTGCAAGTATGTAGACAAGGATACAATATGCTCAATTTACTTATTCACCGCAAGAACCTAAACTATTTACATCTTGATTACAACTTTAATTTGAAGCCTGTTAAGACACTTACTACTAAAGAGAGAAAGAAATCTAGGTTTGGAAATGGTAAGCAGTATTTTTAATTAATAATCATACTTTTTATGGTGCTATTCCGAATTTTTACATTGCATGTTGAGAGGAACTCAATGCTGCACTTTGTCAGGTTACTCTACAGGAAGAGGTATTGAAAGTAATTCCTTCTCTTGTGTGGAAACCAAACCTACAACTGTTTGTGTTTACAATAAATTGTTTACGTACCGCTGCCCCACAATGGCCAATATTATTTTATTTTGATATTATGTACTTATGTTTATATAATTTTGTTACAGCATTCCACTTATGTCGTGAAATACTCAGATTAACAAAGCTCATAGTGGACTCTCACGTACAATATCGTCTAAACAACGTGGATTCCTTCCAATTGGCAGATGGTCTCCAGTATATTTTTGCCCATGTCGGTCAACTCACTGGAATGTACCGATACAAATATAAATTGATGAGGCAGATTAGAATGTGCAAGGACTTGAAGCATTTGATTTATTATAGATTTAATACTGTAAGTTTGATTTAAGCTCTTAATTTAGTTTGTCATGTGAATGTCCTTAAGTAGTAATTAGTGGTTGTTGTTAAATGATATTGGGCACAATCTATATTGTTAAGTTTATAAATATAATTACTTCTCTTCGTTTTTATATTTATTTCTATTAAATTATTATAATAATAATGAAGTTCACGCAGATTTACTGAGAGAGATCAAAATTCTATAAGTGGAATTCAAACCATGACCCCCTCGACCACCTTGTTATTATTTTTGTTCAAATCATATAATACTACATTTACGTATTGCTATTACATTTATTGGCTTATGTATTACATATGGAGGTACTTAATATAGCAAAACCAAATAAATTTATAATATTAATTAGAATTACTTTATTTCCTTAGGGTCCCGTATCCAAAGGTCCCGGTTGTGGGATCTGGGCACCAGGCTGGCGAGTATGGCTTTTCTTTATGCGTGGTATAACACCGCTGCTAGAGCGTTGGCTTGGCAATTTGCTGTCTAGGCAATTTGAAGGGCGACATTCAAAGGGTATGTGTTGTTTTTGCGATTTTCGTAACGTTTTTGAGTATATTGTAGATATGTTTATTTCTTGAAAGAATAAAACTTTCTTAAGTAATCTTCAATTTATTTGGAATTGGTTGCATGTATAACAAATGGCAAGAATTGTATGAATTATGTAAATCGATTCATGTTTAGTTCTGTTATTTTGATATCTTATGTTCGTTTAATTTACATATAGTTATTTTTGGAAAACAATTTAAATACCTAAAACTTTGTTTACTAACATGGGTAGGTAATATTAAAAAAAAACTCACCAGTCATATCTTTAATAAAAAAATTTACAAATTCTAATGTCTTATTTTCAAACACAGGTGTAGCTAAGACAGTAACAAAGCAGCGTGTCGAGTCCCACTTCGACCTAGAACTGCGTGCTTCAGTGATGCACGATATTGTAGACATGATGCCCGAAGGTATCAAACAGAATAAGGCCAGGACGATCTTACAACATTTGTCTGAGGCGTGGCGGTGTTGGAAAGCGAATATACCTTGGAAGGTTGATATTTAGATTTTTAAATGTTAAAAAAAAATATAATAAAATTAGTCTTATTACTTTCAAAGTATAAATTTAATCAGCTTCTTTTCCCTTCTCGTTTAGGTCCCAGGGCTCCCGACCCCCATAGAAAACATGATTCTCCGTTATGTTAAAATGAAAGCCGACTGGTGGACCAACACGGCCCACTACAACAGGGAACGTATACGGCGCGGCGCGACCGTTGACAAAACTGTGTGTAAGAAGAATCTGGGGAGACTTACTAGATTGTATTTGAAAGCTGAGCAGGAAAGGCAACATAATTATTTGAAGGTATAGAATTTTAACTATTTTTTTACATTCTTTTGTTGGAAAAATAACTTGCAATAAAGGTTTTGTTGATTAAGATCAATTTGGGAAAACTAATCAATAAAATAAATAACATTTCAAAATAATTTAAGGAATTGTTTATCCATACGTTTATGTAAATAAATGTCAATATTTTTTTTGTTGATGTAACATTTATTTAATCCATTAATTGATTTAAGTTTTAATATTTAATTTCTTTAGGATGGGCCCTACATTTCACCTGAAGAGGCTGTAGCTATCTACACGACGACCGTCCACTGGCTGGAGTCCCGGCGCTTCGCCCCCATACCTTTCCCTCCACTATCATATAAACATGACACAAAGCTACTTATATTAGCCCTGGAAAGACTAAAAGAAGCTTACAGCGTCAAGTCTAGGCTGAACCAAAGTCAAAGAGAGGAACTGGGTCTAATTGAACAAGCCTATGATAATCCTCACGAAGCTTTGTCCAGGATCAAACGTCATTTGCTCACACAGAGAACTTTTAGAGAGGTACTATTATTATATGACTGGTCTATAACGTTTGTATGCATTGATACTGTAGATTTTATTTAATTTCGTTATTAATAGTAAATTAAGATATTTATTGTAACTACAGTCTAGCACATATATGGCAAATTTCTAAAGCTAAAATATAACATCATATTAAAGCAAAAAATAATATCTAAATTAGAAAGTATAAAATGTTTTTAATATTTTTCTATCATTATAGTAGCGTTTAGAACAGATCAGATTTTCGCTTAGTCTTTTGTATGTTATTGTGTATTATGTATATAAATACATTAGTTGTACTAATTAATCTGCCATCTTTAATCATTGACATCAAAAATCTTCCCAACCACAGGTGGGAATAGAATTCATGGACCTCTACTCTCATCTGGTCCCAGTATACGATGTGGAGCCCTTAGAAAAGATAACAGATGCCTATCTTGACCAATATCTCTGGTATGAAGCTGACAAGCGTCGGCTTCTACCACCATGGGTGAAGCCTGCTGATACTGAACCCTCGCCCTTGCTGGTTTATAAGTGGTGCCAAGGTAAGTCTTTTTGATTATATATTAATAGTGATAACTTTTTATTGTACATCTAAATAAATCTGTGGGTAGGCATTCCATTTAATAGTTTTTATGTATATGACTTCGCCCGCTTATTTGCACCCTTAGGGGTGAATTCAAATAAACCCACGGAACATGTGTTCAATAACATATTTTTAAAAGTTTAAATTTAATTTTTTAAATAATAAAATCGGTGGTGATTTAAGGACTTTTTCAAACTTTCAACCCCTTGTTTGAACCCTTAGCGGGTGAATTAAAAAAAACCATGAAACACGTCTTCAATGAAATATTTTTAAGAGTCCGAACTTCAAATTTTATAAAAATCAGTGCCGATTCAAAAAAAAACCATACAAACTTATAACTCTTATTTCGTCCATTTAGGGTTAAAAAATTTTAAAAATTCATTAGTGGATGCCCAGATTACGAAAATAAACATCTGTCCAAATTTTACGTTTCTACGCACAGCGGTTATGGCTGTGCGTGCGTCTTACCTCAGTCAGTCGGAACATATCCTTTTATATATATAGATTAAGGAGACGTGAAATGATAATGTGACACACCTTACTCTCACATGTTACCAAACATGTTTATAATCTATAAAGAAATTGTTATCCTCTCTCATTTTAAAAACAGTGATTGATAGTTAAGATTCGTATCTCCAGCTGAGTTACACATTTTGCCATAATGTCAAGTGCATATTTTATTTATTGTCTATATCTGATTTTTGATTGCAAGAAATATTTATACTTCAATTATTTTTTTCAAACAAATATTACAAAGTAAAAATTAGATTAACAAATATCATGGTATTACTATCCTATACTTTTTTTCTAAAGTAAATTATAAATTATGTAAAGCTGGGTAATTTATTTGTGTTCAAGTTAAAAGAAACAATGGAATGTTATATAATTTTTTTATAAAGAAAATAGAAGAAAGAAGAAAATATGCAACTGCCCATAGTGTGCGTTGTAGCAAAGGAGATCAAATGGTTGTACCATCCCCTTGTTACAAACCTCACTTTGGTTCTTTGCACAATCCAACAAGAACATTTAAATATGTTTTACATTTATTATATAAGGTCATTCTCCCATATATGTTATTATAACATTTGTTTTTTTTGACAATATAATGACTATCATTTTCGACTTCATGTAATAGTTGCGGATTCTAATGAACAGAATTAAATATTAAAATCTAAAAAACGTATGCAAAATTAAGTTTTAACTTCCCGTGAATCTTGATTCAGGCATGCTTATAAAAATAAACTATTTTGTAAGATGCTAAATACTAATAAATATTTAGGAAAATATAACAATTAAAAATAATAAAATAAATATACACTTAATAAGCTACTTCTAATATTATTCTATTTTCAAAACAGGTATTAATAATCTACAAGATGTATGGGAGGTTGGTGAAGGAGAATGCAATGTGCTGTTAGAATCTCGTTTTGAGAAATTATATGAAAAGATCGATTTGACACTACTCAATCGCTTGTTGCGTTTGATTGTCGACCACAATATTGCGGATTATATGACTGCTAAGAACAATGTCGTTATTAATTACAAGGTGAGTCGAAAAATAGTTTGCTATGATGTTTAAAGGTAAGTTTAATGAGACTGAACTAACAGGATTAAGATGGGGAAAGTCTCTAGACATGTCTCAGCTTAAACATGTATGAAACATTTGAAAAATGTTTTTTTTTTTAATTAGAAAAAATATATTTTTCTTTACTTCTTACTAGAAGCAAGTTCCATCTAAAATACTTAATGTTAACCGACACAAATACACCGAACCCGACCGAAATAAAATTGTTATTTTATGATGAACCGCGTAGGGGTCCTGAAACCAGAGAGTCCCTGTGCTCTGGGGGCGGCCGTCGACTGTGGACTATGTCGATCACATTGTACTGCAGCGATGGTCGTTTGATAATACGCTATCTGATACCAAAAAAAATTAAAATAAATAACGAATTATACATATTATTTAATAAATCAAGTCTATAATTTTTTCTTGTAGGATATGAATCATACAAACTCCTATGGAATCATTAGAGGGCTTCAATTCGCTTCGTTTATAGTGCAATACTATGGCCTAGTACTGGATTTGCTCGTCCTTGGTCTGCAGAGGGCTAGTGAAATGGCTGGTCCTCCACAACTGCCGAATGATTTCCTATCGTACCAGGACAGAGCGGCGGAGGGAGCTCATCCTATCAGATTGTATTGCCGATATATTGACAGGATTCATATATTCTTTAGGTATTTTTTTTATTAATTTTGTTAAAACTTATGAATTGAAATTTTTTCTTATACCGCTATATCAAACTATATAATAAAAAGATTAAAAAGGTTAAATATACATAGTAAGTGTGTTATGTAAGTATATTTTTTGTTATTGAATTCTTAAATTCGTTTATTTTGTTTCATCAAAATTAAAATGATCACATCAGTTCTACTTTTGACTTTACTTACAACTACAGTAAAGCAACTGTTCCAAATGTTATATTTTTTTAGATTTACAGCAGAAGAGGCAAGAGACTTGATACAAAGATATCTAACAGAGCATCCGGATCCAAATAATGAGAACATTGTCGGTTATAATAATAAAAAATGTTGGCCGCGAGACGCGAGGATGAGATTGATGAAGCATGATGTTAATTTGTAAGTATTTATTTGAAGTAAAAGTTTCATTATAGTAATTTATATATTTTAAGTATTTCAATTTGTTTTCTTTTTCATTTTATAAAACTTGATATTGTCATGGTGCAGTTGAAATTTTTGGTGTGGAAATATATATTTGTTTAAGAATTTTTCTTTTGATTATATTATCGTTCACGACAACATGATAGCAAATTCGAGTTTTTTTAACACAGAATCTTAGTGGCACATAGGAAATAAAATATGAGTTTTCTACATTAAGTGGAACATACGCGAATAATTTGACATTGATATATTTGTTTTAATTTCATTTCAATCATTTACACTTTAAACTTTCTTCTATAGGGGTCGCGCCGTATTCTGGGACATTAAGAATCGCTTACCACGCTCAGTAACTACCATACAATGGGAGAACAGCTTTGTATCGGTCTACTCAAAGGATAATCCTAACTTACTGTTCAACATGGCAGGATTTGAATGCAGGATATTACCGAAAGTAAGCAATAGTTACAGTAAATATTTTTTTTACTTTTTAATTGTGTTGTTTACATAGGTTTGATATTTAAATTCTGATATCTGGCTATATATGTAAGATTTGCAAATTTTATAAAACTACGTTTTTCTTTTATTTAGTGTCAGTTTTTCCGATATGTTAATTGAAATTGTGTTACTGTTTTTTTATTTAAATCAATAGAGCTGTTTTTCTAGAAATTAAAATGATTAGTTTTACTATAACTCGCTTACGGTTTGCAGTGTCGAAGCCAACACGAGGAGCTATCTCATCGAGACGGAGTGTGGAATCTCCAAAACGAAGTAACAAAAGAACGTACAGCGCAGTGCTATTTACGAGTGGACGATGAATCCCTAGCGCGTTTCCATAATAGAGTCCGACAGATTTTAATGGCGTCAGGCTCCACTACCTTTACTAAGATCGTTAATAAATGGAATACAGCGCTTATTGGTTAGTGGAATTGTCAAATTAAACGTCAAGTCACATTATTTTAATTTTTTAAAATTTTTATTTCTTCGCTCTGATGTCGAGGCAAGGCCAACGCCAATGCCTTCAGAGTATGGCGGAAAGTGTCTCAACACGTGAAGCTGATAAAAAATATATTAAGTAAATTATGCCTTAAATGTGCTCAATATCATGTTATATTCGGTATTCGGTTAATTGGTGCGACAATGACGTATTGCACCTTTTGAGATGTTATGAGATACACATATGCCTAATATTATATATTTTTTTGCACAGGTCTTATGACATACTTCCGTGAAGCAGTTGTTAATACACAAGAGTTGTTAGATCTCCTCGTCAAATGTGAGAATAAGATTCAAACTCGTATTAAAATCGGTTTGAATTCAAAAATGCCCTCTCGTTTCCCGCCCGTCGTGTTCTATACGCCTAAGGAGTTGGGTGGTTTGGGAATGTTGTCTATGGGGCATGTTTTGATTCCACAGGTAAATGATTAATTGTTAATTATGTTGCCAGCCTAACATAGTCTGAAAAATGAGACTAAAGTTTATATAAAGAATCTTCTCTGTTTACTTGTTTAACAAAGATAAAAATTAAATCAGCTTCACGCTGTATCCCGCACACAGCAGTGTAGGCAGAGGGAACCTTGTGTTAAAACACTGTTCCGCACTTCATGCCGCATTCTGGAGGCATTGCGTGTGAGTGGCAGAACTCATCGCCGCGCTTAGCCTTGACACCCGAGCGGATAAAATCATTCATTTCCTTCAGTGGGGATCGAACTCACAACCAGTCGATTTTGCAGTCACACTTCGTGCCGTGCCTTCGTGACTTGCTTCTTTATATAAATATTTTAAATGATTTTTTTTTTCTACAGTCCGATCTTCGTTGGTCTAAACAAACAGACGTTGGCATCACCCATTTCCGCTCAGGAATGTCTCATGATGAAGACCAGCTTATTCCCAACTTATACCGTTACATCCAGCCCTGGGAAGCTGAATTTGTTGACTCACAAAGAGTATGGGCGGAATACGCATTGAAGAGACAGGAGGCTAATGCTCAGAATAGGTTTGTTTAATCTATTATCGTATACTCTAGTCAAGTATTATAAATTGCAGAACAACAAATGTTAATAAATTATCTTAAAACGATATAATTAGTTAATATTGAGATATGTACAATTATAAAAAAATCTGGAGATTAATTTTTTTTAGCTTCATTGAACATTATTTTTAATAAAATATTTCAATTATTACACAACTTAATATGAACTTTACAATATCCTGATCTTTAGTGCCGGATTACTACGATTGTACTCATTCTACTCATTCATGTACATTTATTGGATTTTTATTACACAGTTTTCATCAGTCGAAACACTTAGATGTTTACTAATATATATATTTTTTAATACATTCAAATAAATTCTCCTATAAAGAAACTATATAATGACTTGGTTTCATGGTGATTATAGAAGTAAAATTTTTGGTATGATGAACCGCGTAGGGGTCCTGAAACCAGAGAGTTCCTGTGCTCTGGGGGCGGCCGTCGACTGTGGACTATGTCGATCACATTGTACTGCAGCGACGGTCGTCTGACAATACGCTATCTGATCTCAATAAAACATTAAACTAATAATATATTTCTGTAAACGAATAATAACCAGATTAAAAAGTCAATATTTTCTTAGGCGTCTAACATTGGAAGATTTGGAAGACTCATGGGATAGAGGTATACCGAGAATCAATACGCTGTTCCAAAAAGACAGACACACACTCGCCTATGACAAAGGATGGCGTATACGAACGGAGTTTAAGCAGTATCAGGTAATTCTCTCGTATATTTAATACAATGTGAACTATGCGCGATATTTGTGGATTATGTTATATTTTCCCAGTGGGAACAATTTATCCACTATTAAACCACTCGAAAGTGCAAGATTGCGCGGAGAGTGTTAATCGTATGTTCTTTTAGTCTACCTTGCGACATGCAAAATTAAACATGATGCTAAAAACTATTGCATTCTTTTTCATATGAATATACTTTTTTTATCCAGGTTCTAAAACAAAATCCGTTCTGGTGGACTCACCAACGTCACGACGGTAAATTGTGGAACTTGAATAACTACCGTACTGACATGATACAAGCCCTCGGAGGAGTTGAGGGCATCCTCGAACATACATTGTTCAAGGGCACTTACTTCCCCACTTGGGAAGGTCTGTTTTGGTATGTAATTTTTTTAATTAATACTTATATAATATCTGTATAATGTATTAGAGTTTTTTTAAAGATAATAGATACTCTTTCATAAAAATAATATATATAGATAAGAGATATTTTTAATAATACATTAAGATATGTGTATATATTGTGAATAGAGTTTGATTTTTTCAGTTTCTTAGTTAATGTTTATTCATTTGTATAGGGAAAAGGCTTCCGGATTTGAAGAATCCATGAAATACAAGAAATTGACGAATGCTCAAAGATCTGGTTTGAACCAAATTCCGAACCGTCGTTTCACATTGTGGTGGTCACCCACTATTAACAGAGCCAACGTGTATGTCGGTTTCCAGGTATGTAAAGGTTCATTGTGTATAACAATAGTTTTATGTACTTATGATCGAACATAAGTTACTAAATAAATTGTAATTTTCATGTCTACATTGCTTTTATAGGTACAACTGGACTTAACAGGAATATTCATGCATGGCAAAATTCCAACACTAAAGATTTCCCTCATCCAAATATTCCGAGCTCACTTGTGGCAGAAAGTTCACGAGTCCATAGTCATGGACTTGTGTCAGGTGTTCGATCAAGAGTTGGATGCCTTGGAAATTGAAACAGTACAAAAAGAAACTATACATCCTCGTAAATCATACAAAATGAATTCGTCCTGTGCCGACATTTTGTTGTTTAGTGCCTATAAATGGAATGTTTCGAGGCCCTCGTTGCTTGCAGATACGAAGTAAGGCTGTGTTATTGTTTCATTTAGAATAAGAAGTAAAAAAGATAGTTTTGCTCTTACAGACTTTATATACCTTTTTTTTATAAAATTACAATTTCAATTAAAAAAAAACTTGTTTTCCCGTTTGGAGAATAAAACTGCATTCAGTTTCCGATATTACACTATTTTTTTTGGCCGGTAGGTCATTATAATAAATAATAAAATAATTTCTAAATAAAACTTTATACTTATTAAACATCTCTTCCAGAGACACAATGGACAACACAACAACACAAAAGTACTGGCTCGATATACAACTGCGATGGGGTGATTACGACTCCCACGATGTAGAGAGATACGCGAGAGCCAAGTTCCTTGATTATACAACTGATAACATGTCCATTTACCCGTCCCCCACTGGTCTGCTCATTGCTATTGATCTGGCTTATAATTTACATAGGTAATATTTTAAATATACTGCAAAAATATCAGATTCTTTTTATACTGAATTTTAAGTAAAGGATTAAGCATTTTTTTGTTGCTTTATATTTGTTTTTATAATTAAAATTTTAATAAAATATAAGAGCACAGTGTGACTAAACGCGACTGGGTTCCCCACTCGAAGAAATATTTATTTAAATTTCTTCGCCCTGGTGTCGAGCCAAATCGCGGCGTTGTGACACGCCACTCAACGCACAATGCCTCTGGAATTCGGCCGGTCAATTTCCAAGAGGTGCCGTTTCAAATCTTGCTACATTCAAATGTGGAACACCACTTTGAAAATATTATAAATATTTAAACTGTTAATTTACACAGTGCATATGGAAACTGGTTCCCCGGCTGCAAACCGCTCATACAACAAGCAATGGCCAAAATAATGAAGGCCAACCCTGCCTTATACGTGTTACGTGAACGTATACGTAAAGCGTTACAGCTATATTCGTCCGAGCCCACTGAACCTTATCTATCCAGTCAGAATTATGGTGAATTATTCTCTAATCAAATTATTTGGTAAGTTGATCGATTTTATTTATAAATGTATGTAAATATGATGTGGTGGTCAATGTGCGGTGTTGGGTTATGTCCTTCGAAACACTGTCTTGAATTCGTACAGTAAAGGAATGGCGTGTCTTAACGGTAGATTTGTCTACCTTGCGAGATAAAGCGTAAAAATAGATAAAGATTCAATAGATTTTGTTATGAATTTTATAAATATTAATTACTAGTGGCCCGCCCACGACTTCGCCCGCTTAATGTGCATGATCATTGATCTAATAAACAGAATTGACTGACAATTATATTCTTCTTATTATCGTAATTTCTATTAGGAGATTTGATTGTTTTGAATTAAAAAATACGACCAATGTAGATATTTGATATTTTTAAAAATATATATAAAGCTAATTATTTCTTATACCTATATTTTTTTGTAATATTACGTTCGTTTTACCT
>DVQM01000750.1:0-14826 GCA_018231645.1 Heliconius ricini
TGTTTTAACACTAGGTTCCCTCTGCCTACCCTGCTGTGTGCGGGATACAGCGTGAGGCCAATTTTATTTAATTTAGTGTATTTAGGGAAAATTTATTAATTATTTTTGTTAACTGTTATACACTTCATAGTTTGTTATTTAAATTCGATAACGATTTAAATGATAAGGTATTTCATACATATCAATCTAGGCGGTAAGTAAGCGCATAGGACAAATGTAGTTTTACGGTTCGCGATTGATAAAAATTCTCCGATCTGTCTTTCAGTGTGAATCGGTCCGTTTCGGAGATTAACCCCGACTGATAGACAAATAGATAGAAAATTTTAAAATTGTTTATTTGAGACATGTAAATACGTAAATATATCTATTTGGAAATAGGTACATTGATATATTGAAAACTTAGATTTTATATATACCTATAGATACAGCAAGCGTTATGTCGATTTTATTTGAATAACATTGAAATTTATAAGTGAAAAATTGATTTGATTAAGTTTTTTGGTATTGTTATAAAAAGTTTATATCAGTGTTCAAAATAAAATATAATATTTTAGTAAAATGATATATTTTGTGTTCGAACATTGTTAAATCAAGGACAAGATTTATAAATTAACTTATTATTTAAACAAGATTTTATATTTAAAAAAAATAACCTGTCAAGTACGAATTAGACTCGCCAACCGAGGGTTCCGTACATATTCAGGGTTGGGTCAACGGAAAATAGTAGTCGTATAATTTTTTTTCTTCTATTTGCACTGTCAATTTCTTCTGTTCACCTGCAACCCTGAATTAGTATGGAACTGTCAAAGTTAGTCCAACTAGCACTACACCCGTTTTATATATTTAGTAAATTTATAAATTAAAACAAAAACTGTTTAATAAAACTAGCACCACTTATTTTAATTCTGATTATCTAATTAGCCAGCAAAAACCCGTTATCAGTAACGTAATTCGTTCCTGTGATAGCTACAGCTTTATCACTTGCCAAATATAAGATTAAATTGCCAACTTCATCAGACGTAGATCTTCTTTCAAGGGGTACTTTAAAATTTATATCCTTCAGTACATTTGAATCTATTTTACTGTTGTCCCATATATCTGTGTAGACTGGCCCTGGACTGATAGTGTTTACGCGAACACCGTGCGGTGCTAGTTCTATAGCTGCTGAATATGAAAAGAAATTTAATCCACATTTTGACAGGCCGTAAGGAGCAAAGTGAGCTTTCGTTACTCTTTGACCTCCTACACTTGAAATGTTTATTATGTTTCCCTTTGTCTTGATAAGGTGTGGTGCTGCAAGAGTTGTGAGTTGAATGACAGCCCGAAGGTTTGTTTTGTATAGTGACTCATACACGTCCAAGAACGATCCATCCAATATTTGACCTATTTGTATAAAACCGGCATTGTTAACCAAAATATCAATTTTGCCAAATTTTTCAACTGTTTGATTTATAATTGATTTTGCTTCGTCGTCGTTGGACACATCTGCTTTGATCGTGAGAGGCGGCTTTCCAATTTCTTCACACTGCGATGTCACTGTCTTCAGTTTTGCTTCATTTCTTCCAACTATGACTACATAGGCACCTTCCTTGGAGAACAAAACAGCTGTGGACGCTCCTATCCCTGAACTTGCACCAGTAATTATCACGACTTTGTCCTTGAAGCTCATGTTATTTACTTGTTTTGGATATAAATAAAAAAAATATTATTATTTTTGTTTCTTTAAATTATTTACAAACTAGAACAGAGCTCACGACTGTAACTACGAACGATGTAAACACCTAATATCATATTACGTCTTATATATACAAGGTATAGATGAATAACCAGAAATAAAACTTATCATAAAGTACCATACGTTCATATTTGTGTATCTATGCATCCATCTTTAAATAAGGAATATACAAAAAGAATATGCGGAAACAACATTTTTTTTATCGATTTTAATAATTTTTGAGGTCGTCGTGGCCCAGCTGTGACTGTGACACGACGGTTGTACATTCGATCCCCACTAGAGGAAATAAAATATTTATTTAAATTTATATTTACATTTCTTCGTTCTCTGGTGTCGACGCAAAGCGCCGCGTTGATTTCCGCCAATCAACACGCAATGCCTCCAATATTCAGCGGAAAGTGAGAAATGGAATGTCTTAACTCCAGTTTTCAGAGCAAGGAAAATGGAAATATTTCTAATTTAATTTTTTAATTCCATCGAGTGGGAAGCAAACCCACGGCTGTCGTTTACACTGTATCACAGCGCCACGAGGGCGTTACAAATTAATATTTCAATTTTACAAACAGACGTTAGAAACAGGTATTTTTTTATATTGTCAAATTGGATCATTGTAATATGTTGTAATTTAGCAATTACGTGTAAATTAAGATGTATAAAATATGTAGTTTCTATAAAAACAGTTTTTAGGGTCCCGTACCACAAAAGGAAAAAACAGAACCCTTAGTGATACTACACTCTGTTGTCCGTCGGTCCGTGTATCGAGATCGTTTATCTCAAGATCGCGTAGAGGTCTCAGGTTGAAATTAAAGTACTCAGATCTAAGTCAGTCAGGTCAGGTTGAAGTATTCAGGTATAAGGTCCTTAGAAGTAAATAAAGAAAAAAGGAGAAAATAAGGTCCTAAAACCGCAATCATTTATGTATTGATTTTGATGCCTTTTATATGAAATTCGACGCATATTCACAACTTATAAGTAATTCTTGTGGACCTACAGTGATAAAATTTGGTACGAAATGAGAACTTACAATAAAATAACGGTAAAAATCCAAAGGGTTAAAATTTATTAGTATTTCATAGGAAAAATATTACAAAGTTATATTTATAGTTCGTTTCATATAAAATAAGCGCACATGCGAGCAAAGTTAAGTTTGTCAATTTTTATAAGTTCTACAGAGTACTTTCGATTTGATTAACTATCCAGAAATTGGTACGGAACACTCGGTGGCCGAGCCCGACTCGAACTTAACCATTTTTTTTGTTCCAGCAACAACTCAGTATATTTAATTTGTGTATAAGCCAGTCGTGACCTTAAATATTATTACAGTGACATTTTGTGTGATTGGCTCTAACACAAAAAATCGACAATACTATAATTTCTTTATAGGTTTAATCTCATAGCGAGGACATAGCATTTATAGGTATTTGGTTTCTATGGGATATTCTGAAAATTACATATTTACAATTGTTTAAATTTTAGATTTTCACGATTTTTGCTTTTTGATGGTTAGTTTTTTTTTTAACTGAGTTGTGAGTTTGTAACTGTAAACGCGACGGTTGTGGATTTGATTCCTACTCGAATGATACAGAGCAAAATAAAAGAATTATATATAATTTTAGTAAGTTTTATATGTATATTGTTGTAATATAACAATATACATATATAATCTTGGACGGTGTCGATCAAGCACGGATTTAAATCGCGCTTCGTAATTTTTTATATATGTTTTCCAAATGAATAATATAAATTTTAAAGTAAAATTAGTAACATTAGCCAACGTAACAAAAAAATAATGAACACCTTTAATTCAAATATAAAAAGGATATCATTTATTCTATATCTTAACTTATAATAATATAGGTGATTGGAGTCAAACTCCTCTTACATTTTTATCACTATTCATTTTTATCTTTTATAAATTTCCCAAAGATTTACTGAATGGAGGATTTTATCAACTATTTGTGGCTTGCGCCTTGGACATGCACGTACACCTGTGCACTTAGCTAAGATCAGGGTCAGAGACCACTCAATGTGTGAATGTGGCCTAGATGACGGTTCCCCTTCTCGCATACTTCTCACTTGCCCCAAGCTGAACCGTCCCTTAAACGATGTCCTTCCTCATAAAGTTCCCCGCCCCCTTAATGTTTAATGTTTGTTAATGTTTGTGTTTAGTCCTTTATGTAAATTTTTATGTAAATATATTATATATAATAAAATTAAATTGTAACCTAACACCTTCGTATTATATTTCTTATTACTAACCCTCTATGTTATGTATATAATGTATATATAATTTTGTTTTTAATATAAATTCCCTCTCAAGAGTGAGAGGGAATTCATATAAAAAATCGAAGATGAAATATTTCATATATTAAAGAAATATAAAAGAAATCTTTGGCCAAGTGCGGAGTTGAGCTTTCCCTTTTAATACGCAAAACCACAAGAATTCCGCGAAAAATGGGAAGTATCTGATTGCTAGATTCCCACGTTTCCTCTGCCTATCTTATTTTACTAAATTGCCGTAAAATAACTGTTTTATTGAGTTGAAGCGAAATAGTTGAAATTGTTACATATGATTGATTTCTGTTGCCGTTATAACAACAAATAATTTGGGTTTTTAACTCAGTTCTTTATTATATATATTGTTTTTAAGCTGACAAAGTTATTACAATATAAAAATAATCCTGGTTGATAAATAAATAGTTATGTGTTTTCAGCGGACAAAGTACCAAAAGGTCAGCGTGCAAGGTAGGGTCGCTAAATAACTATATAAATATGAAAGAGACAATATATTTATATTAGTTATTATCCTCGTTTCAACAACATTCCATTGTCGGATACGAATTCAGATCCAGTAATAGCCACTGCCTTATCACTGGCAAGGAACAGGATGACATCTCCGATTTCACGAGCTTCAGATATTCTCTGTAGAGGAGTTGGAAATAGACTTTCTATAGGCTTTTCTATGCCAGCGCTCACTAAAACTTCAGTTTTAACTGGACCCGGACTTACGGCATTGACTCTTACACCCTGAGAAGCTAATTCTGATGCAGCACCACGTGTAAAATGATTTAGAGCAGCTTTAGATACACAGTAGGAAGTCATAGTGGGCGTGAGAGGTGGTGAAGTACCTGCGATACTCGATACGTTAACAATATTTCCTTTTGTCTTAACCAGATGGGGAATAGCCAAATGAGTTAAGAATACAACCGCACGTAAGTTAGTATTCATAATGGTATCAAAAGTTTCCATGATATTTTCGTCTTGAGTTTGAGCCAAACGAATAATTCCAGCATTATTCACTAAGATATCGAGTTTTCCAAAAGTATCGACGGTGTCCTTGATTATTCTTCTTATATCTTCATCGTTACTTACATCAGCTTTTATTTGTAGGTGCTTGTTACCGTTTTTACTGCATTCTTCGTAAACTCTTTGCAGTTTTTGTTCATTTCTTCCCACGAGAGCTACGTTAGCTCCTTCTTCAGCAAATAAGATTGCTGTGGCAGCGCCTATACCAGAGCTGGCTCCGGTCACGATAACCACTTTATTTACAAAACTCATGGTTTCTATCCCACCTTTATAACTCTTCAGAATCTTTTAATTTCAATCGAACGTCGTTTTATACTGCTCCAGTTATCTACAAAAGTGTTATACAAACAGAATGATTAGATAAAAGTATATTGTTTAAGTGGACTATAGCTAATAATAATATTTTTAAATACGATAATATAAAATTTTATCTTATTACGTATAACAATTTCAATTATACAATGTATAAGTATATTTTTTTATCTTTATAAGTCTTAGCTCTTTGAAGAGCAATTCCACGTTGTGTTACAATTATGACTGCCGCTTTATATTCATTTTCTCGGCTTATATACGACGAGTCACGCTTATCAATTCACCATTATTAGAACTGAAATATTTTAGCATTCGTGTACGCGTCCAAAAAAATAAATTAAATCAACTTCACTGTAGGCAGATGAAACATAGTGTTAAGACAATCCGTACTATTTCCGCCGAATTTAGCAGGCGTTGCGTATAAAGTGGCGGAACTCAACGCCGCGCTTTGCCTTGTATCAGATCAGATCAATGAAATCGAAATAAATTAAAATAAATATTTTATTTCCTCGATTGGGAACGAGCTAACAACCAGTTGCGCTTACACTCACATTTTGTGTCCCCACGTCATCCTAGCAAACATCACATGCTTATCAAACTTTTATGGTAAGTTTGTATAGATATTTAACCGATAGGATTGACCTGTCGGTTAAATTGAATTAAGAATCGTTCGTTATACGCTATTTTTGGTATTTATTAATGAGAAAAGAAATATATGCTGCTTCCAGCATAATAAAAAAAAAATAAGAGTCAACATTTACAAAGGTCAAAAAGTTCAAATCTTCATAATTTCTTGTTACATATAAGAAATTGAAGATAACGAAGTTTTAGAATTCCAAGATATGTACAATATTATAAACTTGTAGTACATATACTACGTTGAATAAAATTTAATAAAAATAATATGTGTTATATATGGTGTCCAGACTAATATCTTTCCGATATTTGTTTGTATACGGGTTTTGCTGGTATGCTCATCCAGCTCGCTCGTATAAAAAAAGTATCCTATTTATAACTTAGATAAACAATAAATATTTATATCAAAAGAATAACAATGATAAGATACTCGTTGGTTATTACAATTTCGCTCTTGAGTACGAGACCTTTCGATAATAAAAGGTAAATAGAGAAAATAAATATTCATGAGGAAAATTCAGAAAAAAAAATTGCGAAAGGACCCCATGGAGGCCTTGTTGGAAAGGAAGTGCCGGTGCGTGATAATTGTGTGTGGCCATATTTGGGTCTAAAATAGATCAAATCCAACTTTAGAAAATATTTTTCTAACATAAAAAAAACTTTCCGTTCAATTTTTAAAACATTGCGTGAATGGCAGGATACGATGCCATGTCTTGTCTATCAAAGCGAGAAAATGAAAATAATTCTCAATACAATATTTCTCCGACTGGGGGTTGAACTCACGACTATCATCTTCACTGTCAGACACAGTCCCACTGTGCCACGATATATCGAAGCTTAAAAAAAATCAAAACATGGTAAATTTAAAAAATAAGGCAAACGGTCCTGCCTAGGATCCTCCTTCCGCACTCATCAGCTTATGATGTGAGAGATGGAGAAATTATAAAAAAATATAAGAAACAGACAGATCCAGATTATTTACTCATCATATAAGTAGATAAAATAAGTTTCAGAAGCACTAAGTTCTTGAGTATACTTGGTTTGATGACTTGAAATACTAAATACGATATTTCATAATAATGTACTCTATACATACAATAAAACAATAAAAATATTTTATCGAAAATAAGAGTTTGTAAAAGTAGTTAGTTAGTTTTAAATGAAATTATTTCAACTGGATTATTCGCGTATATTTGATATTATACATTTTTGGAAACCCGAATTTTTGAACACTGCAGGTAGTACTTCGATTAAAATATGTAATAAATGTGAAAATCAAAGAACTTATTAGTTTGTTTGTTGTTTGTACATTTAGTATTTTTGACTAGAGATCAACTTGTTACGCCAAGATTTCGCCTTCAAAAAGTTAAAAAATCTTTTATGGGTCTGAGTATACATGTATATAATAAACTTCCACAGTATACTCAAAATTTGCCACTATCACAATTTTAAGAAACTTTAAAAAAAATACTAACAAGCAAAGCCTATTACACTCAAGAATATTTAGATGATAAACATGTATGGAATTAATGTCTATTGAATGTAATGCAGGATAGCTGCCAGATAATGTAATGTAATAATACCATTGACTTTGAAAAAAGCAACTGTTGAGTTTCTTGCCGTCTCTTCTCAGCATAACTGCCTTCCGAACCGGTGATACCTTTTTTGTCTATATGTTCATTTGACTCAAAAGTTCTTATGAGAGTTTATTTGAATAAAGACTATTTTGAATTTTGATTTTTTTTTGACTGAAACCGCTATAATCCTAATCTTCCGCACCACCCAGTTGTGAGTGCCTGAAGCAGCTGCTGGCGGAGCATGACTGTTTCGGGGGTTACCTGTGTATCCGACACAGGGGACACTGGGGAGGGAGAGGAAAGAATCTCTGGTCAAGGGATGGGGAGAAGAAGCAGGCTCGAAAGTGCTGACAATTTACATTCAGGCTCAGGGGCTGACCAGCGCGACCGTTGTGGTAAACACCAAATCTATTAGTCTGGCGATGCATGATAGCGTTTCGCACACCGTCGAAGCAAAGTCTCAACAAAACATTAGCCACGTACTATAGCGGCGGGGGCAACCACGAAATGTATTGTATAATATATAATTTAAAATTGTCTTTGAAAGATATTGAAGCAGCGGTCACCTCTTCCACCGTAGCGATCATGCCCTTATCCTAGTATGAAATCATTCACACTGAAATCTGATATCAATAAAATTAATACACAATCAATTATTATCATAGTATGTACCTATCATTATTTTAAAATTAGATATATAAATTATATAAATATTTAGATAAAATATTTATCTAATTAAGTATATATTACAATATTGTAAATTATATAAGCACTCGCTGATTAAGTAAATTTTATAAATTACATTATTGTAAAGGTAAAATAGTATTGTCTTCTAATTGATATTCATTGCATATATTAATTAATAATTTAATTAATATATAACATAAGAAATTTAGATACCAAGTGTCAGTAGAGTGCAATACGCACTAATTAATAAATAAATATAAAAAAAAAACATTAGGTTTCCAGGTTCCCTTTGTTTACTCAGGTATGTGCGGAATACAGCGTGAAGCTAAAAAAATAATTGATTTTAATTTTGCTTATGGAAAACGATAAGTTATTTTACTATGACACACTTCTTTCTAGTTTAGATTCGGCCCTCTTATGTCCTATAGCATTTCGTAGTGCAGTCGTTATGGGAGTTTAGACGGTTCAGTTGACCTTTGAGCAATGCTATATTTATTTACACCAACATCTACTCATATCCGAGTTAGCTTTAGGATTTTTTCTTTAGCTTCCACTCAGTTTCTTATTAATCGCTCAATTTTTGATAAAGTTCGTGTTTAGTGACGGAACTCACTGTCGCTTTGTTTTCTTATAAGAGAGAGGAAATGAAAATCATTCATTCACTCCCGTGGGATATTAACCTTAGACCAACCACCTCAACAACAATAAATTTAAATATAAAAAAAACAGTTGAATTGAACCTTCTCCTTCTGCAAACAGTATCTAGTGTATTAAAGCCGATCGTGTTGCATGAGTGCGTGACTGGTTGTGGGTTCTATTCCCATTATTTAAGATTATATTTTCATTTCTTCAATCTGGTGTTGAGGAAAAGCTACACCAGACCGAACAGAGGAGAGAGGCGGAACTCAATACCAGAGTTCCGCCTCTCAACAGACAATGCTTTCAAATTTTGACGGAAAATTGGGAACGTAGTGACTTAATACTAGGTTCCCTCTGCCTTCCCTGTTGTGTACCCCCCGTTGGGATACAGCATGAAGCTGATAAAAAACGTATCTAAGGCTGTAGACCATTTACTGTAAAACTGAATTTATAAACAATAATATAAAATTGCTTCACGCTGTATCCCGCACACAGCAGGGTAGGCAGAGAGACCCTAGTGTCTCACACTCCGTTATTATCCACTTTTCGCCGATTTCTGGACGTATTGCGGGTTGAGTGGCGGAACTCAATGCCGCGCTTTGCTTCGAAGGAGAGCGAAGAAAATAAAAATATAAATGTAAATAAATATTTCATTTTCCTGAGCGGGGATCGAACCCACAACCAGTTGATATTACTATCACACTTTATGCTCCTGCACCACGACTGGCCACTCATAAAAAAAATCTCTGGATAAAATTGCATCAGCAAAAATTATATAACCTAAAATTATATAATAAATAAATAATACAAATTAATATATTTTTTAACTATTTATTTTTTAAAAGAGCAAACACAACGTTTGTCGATATGTCTATTGGGTTTTAAGTGTTAAAAAAACATTCTTCATTGAACGAATGTTTGATTAGGGACCATCCAGTTTAAAAAAATGTTTTTTTTTAAAATCGAAAACATATAGACGTCAAAATATTTTTTTTTCGGTTTAAAACTTTTGAAACTTGCATATACAAAATATACAAGTTTCAAAACTTTTAAACCGAAAAAAATATTCATGTTATGTTGGAACCCCATTGAATTCTGAATGAAATGACATAACAGTTCTTTTAAGAACAGGCAAATCAAAATCTGAAGGCAAACTAATTTCCTTTTCGATCCATTTATATATTTTTTCATGATGCTATTTTTTTGCTGAGACGTTTACTGAGTGACAAACAGCAAAATGCGTGTCGTTGCAATAACACTTATTTGTATTTGTGTATTTGTGTGGTCTCTAAAATTTTATTATTGTTTGAATACCATTTACGTAAATATAACTGGGCTGCTTTGAAGTGTTACTGAGATAATGAGATAAAGTGAAATTGTTTTTTCAATAATTTTGTGTCTTGATAGCTCGACCAATAATAGCTCGTCCTATTTATTCATTAGGAGACCCCTTATCTAACTAATATAAACATCTAATGGAAAGATAAAGCGCTGAAGCTGTACCAGTGACGGTATTGAGCTGGTATCTTTTTACTTTTTTCCTTTTGACTAGAAGATTCTGACACATGCCCATGAAGAGTAAGATATTCTTTTATAAAATCCACATAAAGCTGTTTCATCATAGGATCTCGATCCAATCTACACTCTAAGGACAAAAAAACTACTTTCGGCTATACGATAAGATTTTCCTAATACCGGGGGCGATTTTTTAAGAGATAGCGAGACAATAAATCGCTCATTTGGGTTGCATTTTGTAGTTTCAACAAAATGTTTTTCACATTGCACGTTCAGAAGAACGCGGACAAAAAATAATGTTTAGAATTAATAAAACTCCCAGAAAGGAGTAAGATCAAATTCTTATGTGATCATGGTGTTAAGTTGAGTAATGATGTATATTATGTGTACTGTTATAATAGTACCAGAAACCAGAGAGGGCTTATTACGTCCTAAGCTCATACGATTTGTTCCAATCACGCTCCAAAATAATTCTGCACCTTCTAAAATCTAAAATGTCTATTAAAGATAAAATATAGGACGACGGATCGACTAAATGAAGAACCTGACGGTATTAAATTATGGCTTACGTTTATGTTCGTAATAGGAAGAACTCCAATGTAAGAAGACTCCAATGTAAGAGAGCAAGACTGTAAACTACTGAGTGTTTGTTTGTTCATATCAACGCACGCAACGCATCTAGCAAGCTTATTTCAATATATGATTCTCTTTATAAAAGGCACATACCCTTGACTTACTTAGTGAATTAGCAAAGTTTGATTTGTTTAGGTTGTAACTGGGGCTTACAATTATCTGCATTTGACGCCTCTACCGTGTCTATAGGATCCGCTTCATTGTAAATAAATTTTAAAAAGTGGGATTTCTATTAAAGTTGTTCATATGAAACTCTTTTAATCCCTATTTGTGACATTATCTAATGTAGAAACACCATAACATTTTTTACTTAAATTCGCTAATGCTCTCAAGTTTTAATTTATTGTATTAATTAGATTACGCAAATCTCTACTAGATTCCTTTTATATGGATCCTATATTAAAAAATGAATTTAATTGATGATTTTCCAAAAGACGTTATCTATCTAAATATAAACCTGATGAGGTTTAAATTTATTAACGTTGTCGGTACTATTATCAAAATGAATTAAAGAATTAAATTTTTCAATTTATTTTAATTTAATTAAATTTCTGCGCCAAGCCAATATGATATTTATCATTAAAATGTGGTAAATCTATCTTAGGAATTTCTTTAATCTTACGTATATGTGAATATTTGTCGGAGCGTACCGGAGCCGAAGTATCATGCCAAGGTAGTCATGGCGTGTTATGACTGTGGATCAAATCACTACCGTTTGACACTAGACACTACAGCAACTCGAAAACCTCGCGCTTCTTGACCACTCACTTTGAAAACCATCGAAATCGTATAAGCTTTCGATTTTGTCTAAACGCAACTGTAATTCGATTTGAGTTTGCAATTAATTACTATTGGGAAACGATTTTAAATAACAATTAAAGCTGTAAGCCTTCCCTTAAGCGCAATTCATTTTTAATTAACTCTTTTGCTTATTCAACACTCATTTTTAATATTTTTTGTGTAATTATGTTTATTTAATAAATAACAAAGTCAGCAATTTACTTTATACTGCTTTATTCAACTAAACCAATTGAATTTTAAATTAATAGCAACACATTAAATAACTGAAAAATAAAGCAATAACAAATGTTTTAACGATAGCAGCTATTGCTGATAAAAATAGTCAGGCACTTAATATTTTTAACATAAAAATACTATACATTTATTATATCCTAGTTCTGACCTGTAAGTGGAATATTACAAATTAGTCAAACAGTGTAAAATTCGTTTATATAATGGCAATAACTTTAGAAACGAGCGACGTAAACAAACAAAATATTATTGGGATTGATTGATGGTTGGTATATTGGTAGGTTGGTTGGATGGTAGTTGGCATTCAATCATTGTGAAAAGCCTTGATGAAATATTTATATTATAAAAATAGCAAAATTATTATAAATAAAAAAAATAAAATAAGTTGCAAAATCTTACTCAATTATCTATTATAAAATTGTTATAATATTATGACGACGACGTAACTTTAAAATATTAGACTAGGAAAAATTAAATGAACATGAAAATGAGAAAATTATGAGAAAATCAAATAAGAAGAAGAAGGCTGAAAATACGATATGGAACCATGTGACCTCATTTAGACCTTGCCTGAACCTTTATTTCTTGGCGACTAGAACAGGCCATATGATTTCAGCAATGCTTTAATGACACGACGAACCGTATGCTTCCAGTGTTCTAAAAGAGCGATATGATCCCGCTGTTCGCAGACCTTCCGCTTCCTGTTTTCTTGAAGAATGATGAATACGACTCGATTGAAAAAAATATTTGGGGCAGTGCTCTGTGACTACGTGGAAGGGGTTTACTGCCTCTCCTAAGTAAAATACATAAAAGACTGGTCTGTATAGTGATATGTATTGACTTTGTTATAATGGTAGTTGGAATTGAAGTGAGGAGGAGTGTTCGGTTGTCGCCCGCAGCCCCCGCCGTCACTCCGTCATCACGGCCTGCGCTAAGATCTTCATTAGGACAATTTTGGAGAACAAAAGCAAATAAATTCACAAAAGATTTTAATTACTATTTAAAAATATTTAATATTATTTTCTTATATATATTTAAATTCGTGTAGTTCAAGTAGGCGTAGCCGTGGTTTTTAATAAGGTTATTTATTACCTTTAGAATCAACATGTTATCTTACTGGTTATTCAAAACAGTATCTATTATTCTAATATCTTTTAAATAAAATATCGATCAAGATTTCATAAGAAAGTAAAAGTAAGAAGATATATGTACATAAATAATTTAATATGTTCCTTTATTATCAATTTCTAACAATAAATACAAATATATCTAAATATTACAATTTCACTTTTATCCCGTTGTCTGATACAAAGTCCGATCCAGTGACCGCTTTTGCTTTATCGCTTGCCACAAACAATATAAGATCTGCAATTTCTTGTGATTCAGATACTCTTCCAAGTGGTGTTGTTATGGCAGCCAAATCTATTGGCACTTCTAGATTAGAATTTTCCATTATATCAGTTTTGACCGGGCCAGGACTGACTGTGTTAACGCGTACCCCATGAGATGCCAATTCTCCTGCAACGCCTCTAGTAAAATGATTGAGGGCAGCCTTAGAAACACTGTAGTAATTCATAGTTGGTATAGCCACCACAGTGCCTGCTATGCTAGATACATTAACGATGTTGCCTTTCGTCTCTATTAGATACGGTGCAGCCAAATGAGTTAGATATATCGAAGCTCGTAAGTTTGTTCTCATAATTGTATCATACACTTCCATAACATTTTTATCGAAAATATTAGCGAATCTGACAATACCTGCATTGTTAACGAGGACGTCAAGTTTCCCAAATTTATCTATTGCATTATTTATAATTTTTTTCGCGTCATCTTCGTTGCTTTTATCAGCAAGAACAGCAAGATGCTTGTTACCGTTTTCTTCACACTGTTTCAAAACATTATGCAATCTGTCTTGATTTCTTCCAACTAACACAACATTAGCTCCTTCTTTAGCAAAACCAATAGCTGTAGCAGCTCCTATACCAGAACTAGCTCCTGTTACGATGACGATTTTGTTCGCGAAACTCATGCTTACTTCAAATTACTCTCTGATACTCTCTGATAGGAGATTTTAATATCTTATCATATACAATTTCTAACAACAAACAAACGTTGAAATATTAAATAATATTTAAATAGCTGTAGCTCAAACTGAACAGAAATTAAAACCTTTATTTAGTCGTAAATATATCTAATATTCTTTTTTAAATTGGCTAGCTAATAACTAAGCCACAATTAAATAAGGCGAGATAAAAATGTTAATTTAATTAGTTTAATTTTATTAATTTAATAAGACATTGACATAATCAATGAAAATCCTATTAAATTGATGAATTATATCAATCACAAATCATGCAATAGTTTGGAGTATATTATTTTTTTTTTCAGGGTTTTATATTTTTTCTAGGGTTTTATAGATAATGGTACGAAACATTGCGCGGGCCCATTTGATTTGGTTCCTTATAAAAAATCTGCTTAATATATGATTGATTGATTATTGACAATTTTAAGTACATAATATATCAGAAAAAAGTCTGAATGAATATGTAGTTAAAATTATATAGTATGTAATTAAATTAGTATTATCTCTTTCACCTACATAATAAATTTTAAATTAGCTTCACCTCATAGCCCGCACACAGCAGGGTAGGCAGAGGGAACCTAGTGTTAAGACACTCCCTTCCCCGCTTTTTGTCGAGTTTTGGAGGCATTGCGTGTTGAGTGGCAGAACTCAACGCCGCGCTTTGCCTCGAC